>JAJPUD010002876.1:86812-113337 GCA_023553655.1 Myrmecobius fasciatus
TCTCTCTCTCTCTCTCTCTCTCTCTCTCTCTCTCTCTCTCTCTCTCTTTCTCTCTCTGCTTCTTAATGTAATATAGCTTAGCATGTGAGGTGATGTGAGATGATATGGAGAGGGGTGTTGTGGGAAAGAAAGAGAAGCAAGAGAGATTGATCCCATAGACAAAAACTCTAATAGATTAGATCAAGATGACTAGGGACTATAAAGCAGGCACTTACACATAATGTAGCAAATAACCCTGATGAGGAAGAAAAGAGAAAAGCAAATTATTCTGATAAATAAGAAAAGATGGAGGGAGCAAAGAAGAACACCTAATGTACAGGGGAGTCCTTTAACTAATTCCAATTGTTAAAGACATCCTTTTAAATATGAAAGGGTATGTTAGTAACCTAATTTGAAAAAGGGATTAACACAAACCTAATATAACCAATAAAGCTCAAGCTGGAATGAAGTAAGGCTTTTGAGAAATGGTAAGAAGAAAACATTTTTATGTATATTTGGTTTTTTATTTTTTTTAATTAAAACTTTTTTAATGTATATTTGGAACAAGAAGAATTGATATAGTCGACAATACTGTTGGAGCAGATGAATTAGGGTTAATAGCTCATACTAAGATAAAATTCCAAGTTCAAAGGACTCTGAGAAATCATCTATCTAATCATATTAATCATAGGAATAATAACTGGAAGGGAACATTAGAGATTATTCTAGTCAACACTCCCATTTATAAATGGGAAAACTTGAGCTAGAAGGGTTAAGTGATTTGCCCAAAGTTGTACATAGGTAGTAAGCAAATACAGAAAGGAAGCTGGAAGCTATCCAACTCCAATTCTGTTTCATTTTCTCTACTAAGAAGAAGGATCTTCAGATTACAAAGGACACAATGAATATGATTAAGAGAGAACTGAAGCCCAAGAAAGATAAGGAGATAGTAAAAGCTACTCTAATGCATTCTATATGAACTGAAGGAGTAGAAAAGCTAAATACCAGGGTACTTACTGATAGAATCTGTTGATGTAATTATGAAATTTCACTGGAACTATGGAAAACAGGATGGGCATCAGAAGACTTAATTTAGGCCAAAGTCCATATCTTAAAGATGGAAAAGTGTTTTCTGTGTACAAAACACAAATATAAATAGAGATATTTATATCCCCTTACTTATAAGGGGATATAAATAGAGAAAAAATGTGGTTTATCCTCTCAAGAATCTCATAATTTAGGAGTGGCAACCAACACATATAAAAAGTTTTAACTCCAAGTCATATAGAAAGGTCTAGCAAAGCAGATAATAATACATCTTCTTTAATATTATTTTTACAAATAAAGATATTAATTTCTGTTGTTGAACCATCTGAAGTGCCAAGAACTTTGGTGATGAAAGCTTCCTTTTTCAGGTCTGCAGTAGTTGTAGATGCTGAGGAAGTAGGCTCTTTAGTACCCAGAGAAACATTTACCATGTTACATGTCAAGTCAAGTCAGCAAGCATTTATTAAATACCTACTACATACAGGCACTATCACAGTCAGATGGGGGAAACAGCATGCAAACAACTATGTACCAACGTGATGTATGGGAAACTGGAGATTAACAGAGAAAAGACATTAGCATTAAGGAGGATGAGGACAGATATCTTCACAAAGATTGATTTCCTTGTTGATGGCTGCAGAGACTGGATTTGAAGCAGGTTGATGGTTTGGAGAACTGTTTGTTTTACCAGGATGCCTTTGCATTATTACCCCCGACTTAAAGATGAGGAAAACAAGGGTCTAAGTGATTGCTGTTTACCCATGGTCAGTAGATCTGGACATTGAAACAGAATCTTTCGATTTGAAATCCAATGTTCTTTCCACTGTAGGAAAAATTGGGGAAGGGTTGGGGAGTGGGGTGGGTGGAGAGATACATCCATATAAGAAGAGAAAGGCATGGAATGTTTAGAACAGGTTTCCTGAAATAGATGAGACCTGGGCAAGGCACTGAAATAATTAGATGAATTACAAAAGAGATGTAAGGACACAGCAAAGGAAGGGAACAGCATGAACCAAGCCTTAAAACATGAAAGAACATGGTAAATGTAGGAACAGTATGTTACAGGGCCCTTACAATGCCCAAAGGGTCAACTCCAGTTAATTAGGTTGTTCATTTTTCAGGCATTTCTGTAGTTAAGGCAGCAAACATGGTTTGGAGAATCCCAATTTACCAATTGATAACTAGGAAGATAGTTATCTATCTTCTACACACTGTGCTCAGGCTATGAAAATGGGGCTAGTCACTTCAAGACTTTATTTTCCTTATCTGTGCAATGAGGAATTAAGCTGCATTAATTCTTTGATCCCCTCTAGTACCAATATTCTTTGACTTTTATTCTTTTATCATGATAATGAAAAAAAAATCTTTCCCTTTTATAAAGAATAAAGAAGATAAATTAGACCATATTCTTCTTGAGTGAGGCAGGCTCTCATAAAATTTCAGATTATTGAGCTTCTTTGTAGCAGAAACAGGTGAATTATGTTTTTGGTTGACATATGGTTAAAGAAAAGATCTAGTGGATTAATTTTTTTTCCCTATTAAAGCATCTATGCTTTAGCTTTGTACCATGTCTCCATTCTGGCCAGAATATCACAAATAATAATCAGACATTATTCTGATGGTGCCTGGGACTAAACTGCATTTTTTTTTACTTTTATAGTGGACAGTGGAGAATAGTGGCCTGCCACTATGGAAGCCATTTAGTAGTCTGGCATCAGTGATATGGATGCAGCTAGTAAATAGGAACATGACTTAGCAGGACTACAGAAAGCACAGGCCAAGACTATGGCAATGTTGCTATATTAGAAACAAAATGTTAGAACAGGAGGAGACTATAGAGCTTAACCATTTCAACTGAGCAAATATTAATGTTCTTGTTGTGTGCCAAACACTCCTTAAGACCTTGGGAAAGATTCAATGTTTAAGCGAAATCCCATCTCTGGGATTTTGGAATATATAGGCAAGCATGCAGAACAAACAGACTGAGGGGGGGAAAATAAAATGTTCAAATGAACCAACCTCGGTGAGGGAAGAAAGCTTAAGTTATCCAGATACTCTGAGCAAGCCAGTAAGCAAGTTTACTTTTTTCTTTGTGAACATCATGCACCAGAGGATCATTATCCCAATCTCCACCACCAGTTTTTTTTTCTTAAAAGTGCAGCACTTTCAAGTGCCAGATCGAAATAAATGAATTTTAAAATAGGCATCAATCTTCTAGTTTGTAATTTTCTGAATAAAATGTGATGTGCTCTCCCCCTACCCCACCATGAGCTCCTTGGTACCATAGTTGCTTGCATATGCATAGGATATATGCTTGATATAAAATATCTGTAATTATATGTGATATCTTAATGTATGTATGTGGCTTTGGATTGCATGGATATATTACTGTAGGTCTGCAATTTCTTCTTGCTAGGAGAAGGGCTATGGCTGGGCACTTGTTTATTTCCTTACCTATTTCAAGGGTGTATTGGGCTAAAATTGTATCCATGTCCTTTCACAATTATTGCTGATCTATGGGTATGATAGGTTTCATCTTAAGGCAGATAGTAGCACTTAGTTTACATTTGCTAGCTTAATTCCTTCCCACCAAACGCTGATTACAGAAAATACTATCACAAAGAACTGGAAATTGAGGGGATGTTGAATTGGGGAATGGCTGAACAAGTGGCGGTATATGAGCATAATGGAATACTATTGTGCTATAAGAAACGAGTAGCAGGGTAATTTTAGAAAAACTTGGATTTCCTTGAACTGATGCGAAGTGAAGGGAGCAGCACCTGAACATTGTTGACAGTAATAGCAACATTGTACAATGATCAGTTATGAATGACTTAATAATTCCCAGCAATACAAAGATCCACGATAATTCCAAGGGACTCATGATGGAAAATGCTATCCACCTCCAGAGAAAAAAACTAATGGAGTCTAAATGCAAGTTGAAGCATACTATTTTTTGCTTTATTGTTTTTCATGTTTTTATTAATTTTTTTTGGTCTGTGGGGTTTTTTTATTTTTGTTTTTTTGCTGAGGCAATTGGAGTTCAGTGACTTGTCCAGGGTCACACAGGTAGAAAATGTGAAGTGTCTGAGGGCCAGATTTAAACTCAGTCCTCCTGACTTCAGGGTTGGTTCTCCATCCACTGCGCTACCTAGCTGTCCCATCTATGCTTTCTTTTACAACATCACTATGATGGAAATATGTTTTGTGTGAATGAACATGTCTATTTTATATCAAATTGCTTGCTGTCTCAGAGAGCAGAGAGGAGAAGAAGGTAAGTAGAGAATTTAGAATGCAAAATTTTAAAATAATGAATGTTAAAAATTGTCTTTACATGTAGTTGAGAAAATTTTCTTTTAAAAAGACTATCAGAGAAAGACAAATGTTGGTGGGGATGTGGGAAAACTGGGACACTGATACATCGTTGGTGGAACTGTGAACGGATCCAGCCATTCTGGAGAGCAATTTGGAGCTATGCTCCAAAAGTTATCAAACTGTGCATACCCTTTGACCCAGCAGTGTTTCTACTGGGCCTATATCCCAAAGAGATAATAAAGGAAGGAAAGGACCCACATGTACAAAAATGTTTATGGCAAGAAACTGGAAACTGAATGGATGCCCATCAATTGGAGAATGGCTAGATAAATTATGGCATGTAAATGTTATGGAATATTATTGTTCTGTAAGAAATGACCAGCAGGACGATTTCAGAGAGGCCTGGAGAGACTTGCATGGACTGATGCTGAGTGAAATGAGCAGAACCAGGAGATCATTGTACACGGCAACAACAATACTATATGACGATCAATTCTGAGGGACATGGCTCTCTTCAACAATGAAATGTTTCAAACCAGTTCCAATTGTTCAGTGAAGAAAGCCATATACACCCAGAGAGAGGGATATGAAATGTGGACCACAACATAACATTTTCATGCTCTCTATTGATGTTTGCTTGCATTGTGTTTCCTTTCTCAGATTTTTTTTCTTGTAGATACGATTTTTCTTGTACAAGTGTGGAAATATGTATACATATATTCGATTTGTCAAGTATTTTAACATAATTAACATGTAGTGGATATCCTGCCATTTAGGGGAGGGGTGGGGACTAGAGGGAAAAATTTGTAACAGAAAGCTAATGGTTAATGTTGAGGAATTACCCATACATATGATTTGCAAATAAAAAATAAAAAAAAAAGAAAGAAAAAAAAACAGCAAACAAATGAGAAAAAGTTGTACAGTTTAGACTATATCAGAAAATACACAAGAATGAAGAAATTCTTTTACTGGAAATAAAATAAGATATAGACTCAAATTAAGAATTAGGAAAGCCTGACCTCACCCAAAGAGAAATTTCTTTTTTGACTCTTCTAGGGAGGCAAGCTAGAAATCAGGAACATAGAGTAAATTAATTCCCTTGTGGGTCAGCAGCTTCCAAAGTATTTCTCTCTCTTCCCCATCTTTTTTTCCTCCCTTGAGTATATTCTATTTATGTATTTCTCTTCTGAAGGTCTCTGGAATCTTATGTCTAAATTCCAAGAAGCTCTGACCCCTTCTTTACCCCTTACACAAGTATTTAGCATCATTTCAACAATCTCTAATGATCTGAAGTCACATCTTCCTCTGCAAACATGACAGCACGTAAAATGACCCAGGCTTGGTCTGAAACCCAGTTAAATATGTTTATGTATATTTTAAATTGGACCATTCAAAGAAATAGAAATTGAGAAGATGCCCATCAATTGGGGAATGGTTGAATAAGTTATGGTATATTAATGTGATGGAACATGGTTTTACTGTAAGAAATGATGTAGGACTTGTTTTTAGAAAAACTAGGAAAAACTTTTAGGAACTGATGCAAAGTGAAGTGAGAAGAACCAGGAGAACAATCAAATAAATAAATAGAACCACTAAATTAAATGTGTCATAGATGAGTCTCCTTTCCTTTCACTAAATTAACAAAGAATGAAGATAAATAGCAAGCATAAATTTGAACTTTTTTCTGCATATGATATATCAAAGCTAGATATTATAATGTTCAACACTTTACTATTTACACACACACATATATATATATACATACATATATGTGGAGAGAGTCTCTTAGGTAATTTATGAAATATATATATATATGTACATATAACACATATACGTATATGTGTGTTTATGTGTCTGTGTGTGTATAAAGTCTGCTTCATTTTGTAGGTAAGGAATGAGGTTCAGAGATGGAAGTGACTTGTCCAATGTCATACAATTACTCATTTGTGGCATTGGTACAACAGTGATATAAAAGTAGGGAAACTTCCTTCCTCTCAGAAGAAATATGAAGAATTACCTCATATAGATTGCTATATATACTGTTATATACAGTCACTATACCAATTAGTTTTATTTAGTCGTATAATAACCTTTTTATTTTTTATGAGTTTTGCTTAAATTTTTTACAAGGGAGGGACCTAGGAGTGTGTATCAAGAAATGACTGATCTGTGGCACAGTGGACAGAGCACCAGCCCTGAAGTCAGGAAGACCTGAGTTCAAATCTGGCCTCAGACACTTAATATATCCTAGCTGTGTGACCCTGAGCAAGTCACTTAACCAATTGCCTCAGGGGGAAAAAAAAGACTGGTATTAAAAAAGAAAATCAATAAAACCTAGGAGGAAAAAAAGTAGGTGGAAAGAAGGTAGGTGGAATAATATACCAGAGGCATAGAGAGAAGGTAATGTAAGGCAGTGAAAATATCAGTTTATTCAGAGTCAGAAGATACAGGTTTGAATCCCGACTTCTCTACTTATTGTCTATATGATCTTGGACTAACCACTTAAACCTCTAGACCTCTGCTTCCTTGTTTGGTAATTTAGAGAGATGAATTAAAATTACTTCTGAAATCACTTTCAGTACTAAATCCATAATTCAGTTAGGAAAAGGGGTGCAGGGAGAGGAGATAATAGGGTGCAGCAAGGGTGGAACTGAACAAAAATCATCAGAGAAAACTGAAAGGCTTAGTGGAAGTTTTCATCTTACCTGTTTTTCAGAAACTATGGCCATTTCCAGTTTTCTTTCCCGACTTGATAGTAAAGCTGTGACAGAAGGGTGGAGTCCACAACCACTTTCAAGTTTCATTAGTACTTCCTCTCCAAGATAAATTATATGCTGAGACACATTTGTGGATCCAAAATCATATAGAACTATAAGGTCATGTCATTTAGCCCTGTCACTTTATAGAGAAGTAAACTATGACTCACTTGGGAATTGAACTCAGTTTCTTTGCCTCTAGATCAGGGATGCTTAACTAGGAGGTCTACAGACTTTTAATAGGATAGATTTCAGGATATTTTTAAACTTGGATGGGAAAAAAATTGCATTTTTATTTTCACTGACTTCTAACTGAAATTTAGCATTTTCTTTAATTACAGATATAGACCAAAAAATTTTTCAAAATAAATTTTCCTTTATAGATTTCACCAGACTACCAAAGTGGTCCATGACATAAAGAGGTCAAGAATTCCTACTTTTTTTCTACTATTCTATGATGTCCATAGTGCTTCTTGCTTGATGAAAGTTGCCCTATGCTTCTGTGTACAATCCCCAGCCTCCTTTCACTTACTCTTCCTTTTCTGTGCTGAGAAAACCTTACCTTTCCTGAACTCAATGAGGCATGGCATAGGCCTGCCTTATCAAGAACAGGGAGAATCAGAAATGCAAGACTGAACCTGGCTCACCTCTGTTCCCATGGAAATGTCCTAGGATACTGGCTTCTTAGCCTCTGACATGTTATTAAGAATGAAAGAAAATCCATAGTGGATTACAACAGAGAGCTCTCGGGCCAGAGGAGATATGCTTCTTTCCCAAATACATGTCCAGGTTCTATCTGTTTGGGTTGGCTGTGCTCCATACACACAAGATGAAGAGATCAGGCGGGCTGGGGGAGGATGAAGCAGTGGAGTGTGGTATTTTTCTAACAGGATCAAATTTCTTTCCTAGAAATATCTGGGCCCCAAACAGAGTCCCTAGAGTTTAGGAAACCTGGGTTGGACACTGCCAGCTTCTAGAAGGGCTTGGATCTAGTTTGGATAATTCTTGCATCTGTCCTTATAGCATTCAATCAATAAACACTTATTATTGTGCACCTATGATGTGCCAGGAACTGTAGTAGGTATATAGACAAAAATGAAGCAGTCCTTCCCTTCAAGCTTACAATATATCTGGGAAGAAAACATATATATACAAAAAAGGTACAAAGTCATTGGCAGCAAAGGGGCCTCATTGAGAAAATAGAGTTTTGAAGAAAACAAGGATTTTAAGGGAAAGAAAGGTAAGAAGTATCAACATATTCCAGATATTCTGGGCAACCAGTACAAAGAAGTAGAGAAGAAACTTCAAGTGTCATAGGTGAGGAGGCGAGATTAGTTCAACTGGATCATAGACTTTGGGAAGGATGTTGGTTGATGTATAATGGGGGAAAGATAAGTGAGTGCCTGTTTTGTGGAGGACTATAAAGACTAAAGAGAGAAATTTAATTTGATCCTAGAGATATTGGTTTGTATAAGATCTAACCTTTCCCTATGGCATTCTGTTCCTAAGAGACATCTCTATAAAACATTTGTCTTTAGGTTCCATGGGGAGGGATAGAAATGGAGTTGTCTGGTCAAAAATCCTAAATTGGGATGGGTAATGCAAATGTAGACAGCTAGGTGATGCAGTGGATAGAGTGTAAGGCTGGAGTGTAAGGAAAATTCATGTTCATGAGTTCAAATCTTGCCTCAGACATTTGTGAGACTCTGAGCAAGTCACTTAACACAGTTTGCCTTAGTTTCCTCATCTGCAAAATGAGCTGGTGAAGGAATGGCAAACCATTCCAGTATCTTTGCCAAGAAAATCTTAAAAGGGAGTCATACAGAAGAATCAACTGAAAAAATGGCTGAAGGACAAAAAAAGTACAAATCCATTCTTTTCAATGGAATTGTAGTTTGAAGGTAGGGAATTGGAGAGATCTTATGAAATGGCTCAGACCTGGCCAGCCTTTTGAGGCTGTGGTCCTCTAAGTGGTTGTCCCATATTCTGGTCAGTATTCTCTGGGAGACCATGCCTTTCCTCAAGTATCCATTCTTGTTGTTTAACATAGTGGGGTCTTCACAAAGCTGACAAAACACATGGGACATTTGCCTTTTTTTCCCAAAGAGAAGAATGAAAAGGGACTAGCTAGGTATAAAAATAATTACAAAAATGAATTTTTAATTAATTTGTGAGATTGTAAAATGGGGGCAAGCATACCAGGTTCTCTCTGGGCACTCTCTGGGAAAGTTCATGATGGCAGTGACAAATGGAGTTGCAATCACACTTAAAAAGACACAGAGAGTACAGAGACAGGTGGCAAATGGGGTACATTTGGCACAGCTTGGGGATGAGAATATAGGATGGTGGAGGAAGGCAATGTGAGGAAGAAGAGGAGGAGGAAAGAAAAGCAGGTAACCATGGATTAGAGGTGGGAACACTAGGCAGCATGAATCTAATGGAGATGGAAGACAGCTGAGGAAGAAGCAGAAGGGGGAGGCAGGAGTGTGAGGCCTCTGTAACTACTCAATAGGGTTTGGGGTGGGGAAGAAACAGACACCTTAGGGTTAGGTCATCAATATATCCAAATCATCTTAAAGTTATTGGTAAAACTTTAAAGTAATCATGTCAAAGTTATCAGCACCTTTTAAATATTCTTCTGGTTGGAACTGTGGGGGTCTGGGATTTGTCTGAAATGTACATATCATGGGATCCTGACAGCAATACCTGATTGAGGACATATTCTCAGGGTCTGAATTTTGTTTTTTTGTAACTTATGCTCCTTTGATCTTTGAGACAGTATGCGCAAGCCTTGCAGATTCTCCTTTGCAATCTTATTCTTGCTCTTTTATACCGGCCACTTATAAATGTATTTACTATGTCAACTAGAGGAGGATTGGGATGGGTCATAGTTAGTAGTACTAAGACTCAGAATGAGCTGAACTTGGTAGGAAAAGACAAATCCAAATCTTGTTATTTTGTTTTGCTTTGCTATTAGCTATATTAAGGAAAAAGAGAAGAATGGTTAAAATCGCTGTTTAAGATAGAATGATGAATAGAGCACCAGCCCTGAAGTCAGGAAGACCTGAGTTCAAATCTGGTCTCAGACACTTAACATTCCCTAGCTGTGTGACCCTGGGCAAGTCACTTAACCTCAATTGGCTCCTCAAAAAGCAAAAAAAAAAAAAAAAAGATAGAATGATGATTAAAAAAACAATAGAACGAAGGCAAATTTGCTCAATTATTTTTTTTTCTCTGCCAGGGAGAATGACATTTGTACTGGAAAGGACTGAAGAAAAATGGCTTGATAGGGTATCAAAATGTAAGATAAGGAGAGAAATAGTAAAAGAACACTGAGCTGTCCTTAATGAGCTCAACTCACTGGGCTAAATTCTCATCTCAGGGTACCAAAAGAGACTTGGTGGATGTGATCTGTAAGAGATCCTGGAGAACAGGAGAAATCCCACAGGAGTAGAGATAGACAGATAATATCCTGATTATCAAAAAAGAAAGAGTAAAATCTGCAAATTCTAGGTCATGAAGCTTCAGCTCCTTTATTTTTTTAATGTGTTTTATTGAAGCCCTTTTCTCTTATATTGCTATTACTTCTCTATAACTCTTCTTTCCTCTTAATCAAATTCTCCCACATTATAAAGAAATATAATTGAATGACAGGTTTGCTCTTTTACTGATCTATGCACAGAAAGAATAATGTAATTGTAAAATGTGGTAATGCTAGGTGATCCCTTTATAAGCCAATTGAGTGAATCATAAAGGAAAGAAAAAAAACAAGGCAACTTATGTGCCTAAATGCTTTACAAATATTTTTTCATTTGATCCTCATACCAACCTTGGGAATTATTATTCCCATTTTACATTTGAGGAAATTGAGGCAGATGTAAGTGAAGTGGTTTGCCTAAAGTCTAGTGACTCTGAATCAGGATATGAACTCCTCTTCCCCAACTATTCAATCACTCAGTCATGTAACTGCTTTTAGAGATGAGGATGTGAGAACTGATTAGGCCATAACATTAGACTTTAAAAAGTCAATTCAGTGAATCCAGAAGTCACATTTGAAGAGGAATCCAACTCCTTACAGGTTAAGCAGAATAATCATGGAGTTGGTGGAGAAAGGGAAGCTGTAACAATTTGCTGAAAATCTTAAATAGCTGAACAAGGAAAAAGGAACCAGGATCCTGGAAACAAGGCTGCTTTATTCAATCAGGCATGAGATCTGTTGAAACAGAAGTTGTGTTGTGGAAACTTGTGAATTGTAGAGCCCAGGGTTGTAATTCTGTTTCTCTTTTACTCTCTTAAATTCCTTTAAAAGGGTCTTATGCTTTTCCTCTAGGCATGGAGGGGAATTTGTTTACTATTATTTATTTTAATTAACAATTTCTCTTTAAAACAATGATAATCCCTAGCAATTTCTAGTTGAGATGGTTTCAAGTAAGATTATAAATTGAAGAGAAGAGAGAGCTACAGCTAAGAATTTTGCCAGAAGTGTGTGCCTGGGTACTTGGCACTTTACCAAAAAGATGAAGAGAATTTATATTTTTTGGATAGTATTTCTCAGAATGGAGGAGAAATATTTATTCTTTAACACTGCTACATTAGCAAAACAAGAGAGTTAAGTGAAACATTTTAGTTGCAACTGACCTTATGAATCTATAGTACTCCTCTTTATCAAGAGGGTAAAGATTCTCTGAAGTCAAAATTAGTCATTCAACAATTCTGATGTTTTTCAAGTTATTTTCCTTTACATCATTAGTCATTCTGTAAATGGCTTTCCTCTTCATTCAATACAAAGTACTACACTTCTCTGAATTCTTCATATTTCTGATTTCTTGTGATACAATCAGATTCCATTATAGTAATATACTGATATTTGTTCAGTCATTTCTTAATGGATGACTGTCCACTTTTCCCCATTTTTTTCCCAACAGAAAAAGTGCTACTATAAATATTTGTGTTTACATGCAACCTTTCACTCAGTTCTTGACTTATTTAACTTATGGACTCGATTCAGATATTACTGATGATTTTGATTCTATGTCAAATTCTAAAATATTTAAAAAATCATTGTATCTACACATATATTTGTATATGTACACATATATACTATACTTTGCAAATGTTGAAGAGTTATTAAAATGCTAGCTTTTGTCATTGCAGTCATCATCATCAACATCATTGTGAAGGGATTGTTAGTGAACACCTGGGAAAAGAAAGCAGTGATTAGTTAACACTGATGAGAAAGAGTCAATGTGGGTAGAGGCCAGGGAGACTATGGTCAAGCAGGAGTTCAGGGAGTTCTCTCACAGTGTGTAGTGTGGTAGAAAGACCATTTAAGAAGATCCATGTTTAAATTCTGGTGACTTTGCTTAATAGCTACATGACCTTAGACATGAGTCCAACTTCTTTGAGCATTAGTTTTTTCATCTATAAATTGAAATGATGATATTTATTCCTGTCTTACAGATCTGTTGGGAGGACAAACAGTATAAATGCAATTTGTTTTTATTGTATAACTTCAAAAGACTGCCATAGTTTGATATCCTGTTGTTGTGGGCATGTGGCTAGTACAATGGTTAGAATGCAAAGCCTTGCCTCAGCAAGACTCCTCTTCCTCCTTTTCCTTATCTGTAAAATACGTTGGAGAAGGAAGTGGCAAACCACTCCGGTATTTTTGCCTAGAAAACCCCAAATGGGATCATAAGCAGTCAGACACCGCTGAAAATGACTTACTTTTCAAAAGTGGATATTGTAGAGAAGGGTGAAGGGAACTAACTGGCAAGAGAAGAAAAAAGGGAAATTCCATGGACACGATCCTTGGGGGAGAACTATATCTTTATTCTCAGGGGGTAGCAGCAGAAAAATTGCTCAAGCAGTGTGAGAACAGTTTTCCTCCACAAAAGGCACCGTGGAAGGGGGAAATGTTACATTATAATCCATCTATTAGAATATGGGAAGAACAAAGAATTTGAGAAGATGTAGTCTAGTTGGCTGTCAGGTTCTTGGACATCACTAGGATTACTGAACTCCACCCAAGGAAAAAGACAAAGTAGGAGCGTCCTAGTTAACTGAAAGCACAACCTGGACCTGACCTTACTGGATTTTATGACTTGGGCTGATTGGCTGACCTCTGAGAGAGAAAGAAAGAACTGACTGCCCATGTCCAGCTCAGGCTGCTCTCACCAGTCACCAGAGGAATGGGGGGGAGGAGCTGGCTGGGTGCCAAAGCCCTGGACAAAACTGGTGAACTTGCAGGCTATCTTCAGAGACATCCTAAATCAAGCAAGCCATTTACAAATAATATTTGTCCCTTTGAGCAGAATGTCTGGGCTAGCTGGTTAACTGGTGACAGTTTTGGTCCATCATCACCTTCATGATGACTATTCCTATTGTTATTTATGATAATAAGTGTGGTCACCCTAACCTCTCTTATTTAATACTTAATAATTACTATTTTATGATGATAATGAATTACTAAACGAGTCAGAAATAATGAGTAGGTCTAAATTGGCTGACAATTACTCTTGGAAGCTCTTTCCATATTAACGCCTATTAACTCAGACTTCTTAGTTTCAGATGCATGCATACCTACCCCCTATATATATATATACATGTATATATATCTATATATCTATATATATATATACACCTACACATTTACAGATATGTTATGTATGTGTATGTGTATATGCATTATGCATATTGCCCTTCTCCTGGCCTGGGATAAATAAGGGCGTATAGAAAGAAGTAGAGTGGTTCAGAGATGCTAAGCAAGGAAATTAGTAGATATAGAGCAGCATTATCCTTAGTAGCTATGGGTTTGAACACCAAACCACTCCTTCCTTCCTTCCCTCAGCAGACATTAGAGATGCCGCCTCCTCAAACAGACCGTTCCATTTTAGAATGGCTCTGATGAGGGAGCTTTCCCCTGACTTTGACATTTTGTTTCTGCATTTTCTACTCATTGCCTCCAGATAAGGGAGCAAACAGCTCTCCCAATCCCTCTTCCCTGCAACAGCCCTTCAGATGCCTGAAGACCAAGATGAAGGCCCAGCGTGGCAACTTCCCATATGGCAGCAACTCTTGTGAACGATCTGGAGGGACAATAGGGCATAAAAAATATCAGCTGGATTGGGCTGCTGTAACAATTGATCTGCTGAGAGCCAGAGCCGGATCTTAAACCAGTCTATGTTTTACTTCCAGGGCTCCATATGCTTTCCCTGAAGAAGACAAAAGGATGTCTCGATAAGGTAACACACAGTGATGCTGTGAGATCAAGCAAGCAGTGCGATAATCTGTCCTATTCCCTTGGAGCATGGGGCAGGCACTGCGGCCTGCAAATTGCTTGGATTTTCACATACTGGCATTCAACAACAAAAATGACTCTTTAAAAACAGAACAAATTGTGGCCAGCTGTAATGACTGCTGTCAGCCCTTTGCCCTTCCTAGGGAGAGACTTAGAGCAGAATAAACACTGGTTTGAGAGGTAGAAGACCTGGGTTCAAGTTCAAGCTCAGTCATTTGTTGGGTGAATGATCCGAGGCAAATAAATTAACTTCTCGGAGCTTGGGTAACATGGTTGCTCTGGCTCCAATCTCCCAAGGTGACCTCATTACATCTTTCTGTCTTTGGCACTCTCCAGTACTCTGAAAGGGCTGAGGAATCTCTCTTCTGTGCCACTGGCTTAAGCCTCCACGTGTTGTTCCCCCCTTCCCATCTTAGGGACACAGTAATTAGCATCTCAGTGCCATTCAAACCCTTAACATCATATTAGTTTTTACAAAAGGATATTTACTTCAAAGATAATCGCACAAACAAACAAAATTTCCCTGTATTTGGCTAGGATGCTCCTCCTTTATGCAATCTAATCTGTAGGGGGATGAGTATCTTTACTTTCATATCCCAAGTCCAGCCCAGTTTAGGGCTGTGCTTGGATGCTGGGCTGACTGCTGCATCAGGCCTGGATTCCTCAACTCCAGGATTTCCATGGTTATACTTCGCTGCCTGTACTTACAGTGCAGAAGCACAAACAAAAGGGCCCAAGTCTTTCTCAGGGCAGCGTGGGAGGTGGGGTGGAAGTGGGGAGATGAGGCGGCCCTCAGGCCCTCCCCTTTACTACGTGGTATTATAATTTGTCAGTGAAAGGCTCCATTCCCCTTAGGAAGCAAAAAGCCCAGACGATGCTCTGTCAGTTTCAAAGATGGGACAATTCTAAACTTTTAGCCAAACAAATGCCATTGAACCTTCTCCTGAAACCTGTTCAGAAGAGGAATAGTTGTTTAGGGGGAAAAAAAAATTACATACATATATACATATATGCATATATATGTATATATATATTTGTGTGTGTATGTATATACACACACATATAAATATGCACATATATACATATACATATATGTATATATAGGCAGAAAGGGTTCACATTTGCCTCATGAAAGAACTTTGGGTTAATCTTTTATCTCAGTACTGGCTTTGGACAGGCAAATGAGACAGACCTGTGAAGGAAGGATTTTGTGAATACCTCTGTTATTCTGATGAGATTCCCCCTTTCTCAGAATTGCTTGGGGGTTATAATGTAGTCTCTATTAAAAGAGATGGCGCTTAATTAGCTACTTACAGAATCTTCAGGGAAGATATAAGTACACCCCCCCAAAAAATGAGCGTTCTGCTCTTAGTGCTCACCCTCTCTCTCTAGTTCTCTTAGGTTTGTTTTCCTCCATGCTTTGAGCAATCCACTTTCAAAGCTGTACTGACCAGCTTCAGTGATCTGACTCAACCCAGTGGATCTTCAACCAGCTCAAACCCCTCCCAATGGGACCTTGTAATATGACCCAGCTCAATCCAAAGGACTTTGGACCCATTGGCTTCAAAAGGAACTGGAACTGGTTGATGAATGGATCCCAAACTACTTAGTGTCTGAGTGTATATATATATATATATATATATATACTAGGGAGTGAGTCCCCCATATATATATACACGGGAGTGAGTCCCCAGTAAGTTTATTGATCCCACAAAGTTGGGGATTTTATGTAGTATTGTTGCTATTCCCCTGCTGCATTAGTATTTGGGATGGGGACATTGGGTTAAGATTTGAGTTAATATTACTGAGAAAGATATCCCACAAACAATTCAGTTTGATACTTGTCAAATTATAGAATTACAGAGGCTTGACTAGCTGTAGACAAGAAGTTATAATAAGTATTTCTGTCCTGAGAGAGAAAGGATTTTATTGAGCTGCCTGTCCAATTTGGAATAATGTTTGGTTTGCTACAAAGGCTGAACATTTAGAAAATGCAGATCAAAAGGGTAATTTGGGAATCAATGGAATAGGTATAGATCTCTTAGGAAGACATGGAATCAAATCAAGGACTCAAGGCAAACGATACACACCAATGCCTGGTGGAATTGGTAAAGTACTCTGTAAAGAGGCTGAACGAAAAGCAGTTTCTGTGTCTGTGTTATAGGTTACTCCATGCCCAGATAGTACTTCCCCTTTGAATATGGAGAAACATGAGAGTGAATTCAAGTGTAGGATCCTTCAGTTTCCCAAAAGAATATTCCTGAGGAGAATTGCAGTCCTTTGCTTTACCTTTCCCTTCTGTGAGGGAATAAACTAGGCTATACTAGCCCCTTAGTTCTGGAGATCAATCCTTTTGCCTCTCATGGCAGGGTGAAATATTCCAAAATCTAGGGACTCCAAAGTCTTGTACCTGAGTCTGGAAGCTCTGACAATCTCTCAGGGATGAGCATACCCCAACCTTGGGTGGTCTTGTAGAGCAGCACTCCCAAACCTGTTTTGCCTAGGAACTGAGTGGGCACCTGGGTACTGATTGGTATTCCTTTTACCCTGGCATTTGAAGAAGAAAATCAAGGATAGTAACTGATGAATTCAAGACCAGAAATCTAGTTAGTTCTGAATTTCGATTGTTCTTACTCTGGTGGGTAAATATTATTGAGTCAGTTACACCAGAGAGGCAGTGAGGGGAATAGTAGAATAGTTAGATGCCACTAGCAGAATGGCATGGGAAAATAAAATGACACTGAACAGCTTATTGGAAGGAAAAGGCAGGCACTCCCAGTACAGCCCTGTCAGAAGAATTAGCAGAGAATTCAGGGCTAAGTATCCATCCTGTGTAAGGAAATCTGTGCATAAGTGAATGACTTTTATGAAGTGGGATGTAAAAAATATTAGCCAAATCTGAGGGATTAGAAAAGGATATGGAAACCAAATTAACAAAAAAGGGGGGAGTTGTAAGAAATAGGTTTATTTGGTCTCCACAGTATAAAAATTAGTTTTTGAAGAAATGGAATGTAAATTAGAAAATTGAAACCCCACAGGGTGATTGGGTGGAGGTTTTCTCTTCCCTCCCTTCTTCCCCCCCCACAAGAAAGTAAGAATGTAAGCTCCTTAGGGGTTTTGTAATTAGGGGTGTTGGCCTGAGATTTGAAAAAAATCTTTTGTTTTTTACTTTCCAATGTTAACTTCCCCTTCTAGAAAGGAAGATCCTTGGGGACAGGGACGGGATTGAGTGGGAAACACCCTACTCGGTTAAGCATTTGATACCTTAGATTTTCTTATCCCATTTTTAGAAACTTGGCTTTAGAAACCCCAGCCAATGGGGAAAAGAGCCAGAGGGTTGGGGAGGTGAACAAAAAATGGAATGCCCTTTGCCTGGGTGTTTGTCTCCCTCTAAAACCATGCTTTTTGTGTCAGAGACTGAGCACTTTTTCTCATGAGAAAGAACTAAACTTTCCTACACTCCCACTACTCTGACTTCTGGTTATTTTACTGGTCCCTACTGTCCTATGCAGCACGTTCATGCACGTTCCAGTTCTGTAGTTTTCCAGAAGCAAGTCTCCTTGTATGTTCCATATGGATAGCACCATTTAGTCTAAGCAGGTCTCAAATAAAGTGTGAATAGAGAGATATGGTTTCCTCCATTTCTATGTGAAAGGGAGTGGTATCCTAAGGCTTAAACTAATACTAAAATCTCAGCTGTTTGATAGCTGGGTGTGACCAAGATTTGGATTTTGTTGGATTTTAAACAATTGGCCAACTGCTTCTCTTCTCTCTTCCTTGTGAGGCTCTGTGATCTAACCGCAGGGGAAGGAGGGTCTTGGCTTTGGTGCTTTCCAGGAAATCATTTCCGTTCATAGATTAAACTGAAGGATTTATGTTCAGTTTCTGCCACTTAATACTTGAGAGATTTTCTGTAAGTTACTAAATAGGCAAGTGAGCAAGGCAAAAAACCAGCCTGAAAAAGTAGGGAGAGGCAAAGTTATAAAGGCCTTCAAAAACCAGACAGAGGATTTTATATGTAATGGGGGGTTTGGTCCAGGAATGGAAGTCTAGAAGTCTAGTTTGCTGACAGCCGAAGAGTGAGGCTTGAAGAAGCAGGAATCTACACTTTTGATTGTAATCAAATGCTATGCAGGAACTGAACTAAATTGTGACTCTAATCCCATTTACTCCCAAGAGACTGACTTAAGTGTTATAAGGAGGAGATTTTACCCCTGAAGTGTTGGGGGTGTGAGAAATGAATTTTGTTTGCTTTTCACTGTATAAAAATTAAATTTTAGGGAAATTAAACAAATTAAATTGAAACCTATAGGGTGTTTGGGTCCAAAAGAATATAAAAATGTAAACTCCTTAGGGGTAGGGACTGGGTTTTGTAATATGGGGTGATGGTCTGAGATTTGAAAAGAATCTTTTATTCTTTGCCCCTAGCTTCCCAATGCTATCTTAGCCTTCTAGAATGGAAGTTCCTTGTAGACAGGGGCTGGATTGAGTGGGAAACACTCTACTCTTAAGCATGTGATAGTCTCAGCCTTTCTTACCTTATTTTTAAAGAAATTCCAGTCAATGGGGAAAGGAATGGGGAGATTGGGGAGGAGACCTTAAGTTGGGGAATAAAAAAGTAAATGCCTTTTGCCTCTGTGTGTGTGTCAAACCATGCTTTGTGTGTCAGAAATTGCACACCCTTTCTCATGAGAAAGAAACAAACTTTTTCCTACACTCATACTCGGATTTCTGATTGTTTTAGTGGTCTCCACTATCCCACACAGATGGGGGCTCATCTAGGATAAAAGTTTCACTAAGTGACCCCCATGACTGGTAGGATATCCCACTGATGGTTTTTCAGTGACCCTCGGTCTGCTGGAGGGACTCATTCTCATGTGAGCCTAAGCCCAAGGAATGGACCAAGTAGTGAGTAGGAAAAAGTAAGGGGGAAATCGGAGCTCTGTTTTAAGTGAAAGTAACCTTGGCAGTCAAGTAAGCCTGCACACAGATCTCAGGTAAGGAGAAGGAGCCTGGGTGACTGGATAGGTTGGTTTTTACTGAGTCCCACTAGATTGAGGGGATCGGGAGGCAGAGGACAGGGGAAGTCTCTGATGAGAGTCCCTGACAAGGGTCTCCATCCCAAGCCTTGGCAACAGGATATCTGGGACAAGATGCAGGTTAATTGGTATAGGCTTTGTAGCCAAGACAGAATTGGACTGATGGGCTCAAAGTTCATCTTTGCAAGAGAAAGAGTGAGTTAAATTCACTCTTAGCCTGTGGGCAGGATTGGGAAATGAGATGGGAGTCTCAGTCATAGTTGAATAGGGAGACCCCCTTTCCACAAAATACCTCTTATATTTCTAGAAGAGGGGATAGCAAGAAATCTAGAGTTGAATAAATGTTAGTGATCTGGGATACTGGTGATTTCCACACTGGAGTGCAAGAAGGGCCAAGAAATATTAAAATAAAATAAAACAATTCTAGGGGAGAAGCAGTAAAGAAGTGGGGTTCTAGAAGAGAAGAGGTTCTCTTCTAGTAAATAGGGAAGGAACAACTGTCTTAGACAGAAAAAAGGAATTTAAAAGCAGTTTGTGTTTGTGTGAGTTTTATCTGTTTTTCTCAGTCAACAAAGGAAAAGATCTGTCCATAAAAGCATTAGCCAAATTTGAGGAGTTAGAAAAGAATGTGGACATCATGTAAAAAAAAAAAAAAAAAAAAAAAAAAGAGGGTGGAATTATGAAAAATGAACTTTATTTGGTTTCCACAGTATAAAAATTAAATTTTGAAGAAATGAAACTTAAATTAAATTGAAACCCAAGAGGCAGTTGGTGGAGTTTTTCTCATCCAAAAGAACATAAGAATGTTAACTTCTTAGGGAGCAGGGAATGGGTTTGGTAATCCAGGGTGGTGTCCTGAGATTTGGAAGAAATCTTTTGTTCTTTGCCCCTAGCTTTCCACTATTCATTCCAGGACAGAATATAAAACTGGGTTGTTTTTTGTTTTTGTTTTTTTCTTTTTTAGCTCACCGGATTATAAATTTTGAGTTGGAAAACACCAAGAGATCCACTAGTTAGGAATTCTTTTTTATTTTCCCTGAGGCAATTGGAGTTAAGTGACTTGCTCAAGGTCATACAGCTAGGAAATGTTAAGTGTCTGAGACCACATTTGAACTCAGATTCTCCTGACTTGAGGGCTGGTGCTCTAACCATTGTACCAGCTGCCCCTCCCTGCAATAATTTTTAAACAATGCATTTCAAACAATGATTCCCAGCAGTTACTTACAAGCCATGACAGTTTGAAGGTGAAACCTTTTGCTTAACTGAATCCTTGGTTTAGAGATATTCCAAACCTAGCCCACTTGCTACCATAGATCTCATAACCAGCATTTACATAGTGTTTTAAAATTCAGAAAGTTTTTTTTTAAAACAAAGTTCTTTCTTTATTCTTGCTATAACCCCAAGAGGGAGGTGCCTTTTTATAGATGAGAAAATTAAGGCTGGCAGAGGTTGTGATTTTCCCAATCAGTAAGTACCTGAATTCAAATCTGAACTTTGGTCTTCCTGATTCAAGATCCATTGTCCTATCCATTGAGTCATCTAGCTGCCTTCTTCCTTCTTTCCTCTGACATGGAAATCAACAAATCACCATGGCAAAGTAGGGAGAGTCCTGGATTTGGACTAGTGTTGAATAGTAGCTCTGCTCCTGGGTTACTTAACCTCTCTGATCTATATGAAATGAAGGGATTGAATTAGATGACCTTTAAGATCCCTTCTAACTCTTAATCCTGTGATTTGACTTGATTGTAGCTGAAGGAAAAACCTACTCAGGTCCACTCATGATAGGGATTTAACTGTAAAAACCAAAACAGCAACAAAAAGCTATATTGAGGGCAGGAGGAAAATTAAAGAAAAAAAATGGAAGGGTGAAGATAGCAGAAAGTTTAAATTCTTAACTTCCGTTGTTTTTTTTTTTTTGCTTCCATTATTTCAACAAAGAAAATTTTAACAACAAAGGATGAATAAAAAAGATTTTTTACTCTATACAACATTCAATTAACCAGCACACTCCATTCCTCTGAATTCCTCTTGAGCACTTGTAATGATCTGTATTTTCCCAAGGTAAAACAGCAAGAGCTTTGTTCCTGGTCCCTTCTTATTACAACATCAACCAGCTAGATGAGTATAGTAAATCACAGTATTGTGCTTATAAGTCATTGTGCTTACTAACATCTCATTGAACATGTTTTGATTTGGAAACTTTCAGATGATTCAGGCAGTCTGGCCTCTGATTATTATTTTTTTATATACCAATGACTGTTTAAAATTTTAGTGGCAGTATTTAGTGCTATTTTTCATCATTGTTGTTCTCACCAGGCCTAATTTGGAAAGAACATTCTGTGGACCATTCTGAGTCATGAGCAAGTGATTCTAGTTAGTACCCAGTGAACATTTAATAATGTTAATAATAATATTTAATAATAACAATTAGAGTGGGCCCAAGATAAAATTGTCACTTGGATAAATTTTCCCCACACATACAAACCACTTCACTCAGTGCCTTCTTGGTCTCATACCCATCAACATTACCCTGATTTCTACTCCAGGAACTCATGGACTTCATGTAAATCCAATGCTTTTTAGGGTAATCTCCTGCAGCGTCATATTCAAATATACCTTTGCCAGTCAATAATCCATGCTTGGGCTCATTTATATATTACTTCTCCATCAAAATTTACTTATTTATTCATTTGAGGATCTGCTATTGATATAAGGCCCCAGGAGACAGAAAGAGAAAAACATTTGATGAGGTCTTCAATGTTAGGTGTGGTTGGCAGAAAAACTGATAAAAATTAATCCCTGAGATATATGAAATATGGACCACAACATAACATTTTCATGTTCTCTATTGATGTTTGCTTGCATTGTGTTTCCTTTCTCTGATTTTTTTTCTTGTAGATAGGATTTTTCTTGCACAACAATGATAAATTTGGAAATATGTATACATATATTTGATTTGTCAAGTATTCTAACATAATTAACATGTAGTGGATTTCCTGCCATCTAGGGGAGGGGTGGGGAGTAGGGGGGAAAATTTGTAACAGAAAGCTTTGTAAGGGTTAATGTGGAAGAGTTACCCATACATATGTTTTGCAAATAAAAATCTTTAATAAAAAAAAAATTAATCCCTGAGGCATGCAGGGAGAAGGCTCTGATAGAGATCAGTTTAGTCCCATCCTTTGGGGGGGGGGAGTCATCTAATCAGAAATCCAAGTTATGTGAAACCCTTAAGACCCACCCTCAGTAGAGATCTTGGGCAGTCTCACCCTGCCATGACCTGTCAGAAATCCCAGTCCTGACCCTGAGGTTAAATTTTCTCTATAAAATCTACTTATGGGCCATCCCATGGCTGCTTCCTGCTTTTGGGCCAGTCTGCCATGGCCCTCTGCTCATGGTGTCTTTCTCCCTCACTCTCCTCCCCTGTGCCACATGGAATCCCCCCTAACTCCACTATGCTTCCCAACACCACTTCTCCTCCTTACAGCTAACTAACTCTTCTGGGTGCTGAGCCCCTTTCAGGATTTAGCCTGCCAGCTAAGGGCATGTTCCACCTCATGGGGTGCTCCCTTTCTACTGGGTAATTGTGAGTTCCACTGAGGAATTTGTCTTTCATATGCTCTCCTACTCTATTTACCATTCCTGGTGACGACTGTATCCCTTCATTTTGTCTGTAATCTCTTCCCTAAATAAATCTTCCTTTTGTCAAAGAGAATGGCCATGGTGAATTCTTCACATGACCGAACCCCAATTTTTGGTGCCACCATCATCTTGGGTCTACATCACCCACAACACTGAGGGAGAAACAAGGTTGGAAGATCAGTTAGGGGGCTACTGTGAAATTAGTGATAACTAGACAACCAAAATTTCTAAAACAGAACTTTTTGTAGTAACAAAGAACTGGAAACAAAATAGATGCCCAGTGAATGGGAAATGGCTAAACAAGTTGTGGTGCAAGAATGTAATGAAGTATTACTTTGCCATAAAAAAACAATAAATACTTATACAAACTCATGCAAAGTGAAGGGAGCACAGTAGAGAAAATAATATACATAGTGAGTGCAACAATATAAATGGAAATGCCAGCCATGAAACAATCAAAAAGAGATATTACAAAATTATAAAAAACAAGCTTGACTCCAAAAAAGAGATATGAGAAAATACTTCCCCTCAAACCTTTAGAGAGGTGTATTTGCATGTGTATGTATATGTGTGACTGTGTGGGGAGGGTCTATAAATATGAAACACTGCATATTTTGTCAGATTTATTTTTCTATGAATTGATCAGTTTGGCTGATTTTTTTCTCTTATTTTTCTTTTTTCAAAAAAAGATTCTGAATTACATGGGATGACTTTAGTAAAGAAGAAGAAGAGAGATACATGGAGAAATTTAGGCAATGTAAAACAAAAATATAAATAAAATTTATTTTTAAAAAGGTTAATTTGACAAATCATCTAATAATTTAGCTTATTCTGATATATATTTAATTAAATTATTTTTAATTATTTATTTTTTTCTTCTTTTTGGACTGTGATTTTATTGATACAGGGAATATTTAGTGAAAAAACTTGCCCATCATTACAGATCAGCAACTGTTCTGCAATGTATAGTTTTAGAGAATTACCTAGGAGCAGTGAGAGGTAAAGTTCAGCCAGGATATGCCAAAAGCAGGACTTGACCCCAGTTATTTCTAACTCCAAGGCCATCTGTCTATCCACTATGACAGGCTGTCTCCCACACTGTGATGTGTTAATAGGTGCTGCTGTATTAGTGAGAAGGATTCACTGCCCTGCCTTCTCCCAAATTACACATGGGCATTTTAGTGCTGAAGATAATAACTTGAGCCAAAGATATGTTGGATAGGAATAGGGTTCATCACAAGATCACTGGAACTGGCCTGAATCATCCCATTGTTGAGAAGAGCCACGTCCATCACAGTTGATAATCACATAATCTTGTTGCCATTGCAATGATCTCCTGGTTCTACTCACTCAGCATCAGCTCATGTAAGTCTCTCCCAAGTCTCTCCTGACCTCTCTGAAATCATCCTGCTGATCATTTCACTCCCCAACTGATGGGCATCCACTCAGTTTCCAAGTCCTCGACACTACAAAAATCTAGCCCTCTTCTTTTACAGAGGAGGAACTCTAGGGGTGAAGTCAAAGGGATTTGAAGCTGGATCTTCTTCAGTGACAAAAATAAAACCAATGCCTAGTTGTGAGTCTTCTTGCCTCTGGGACATGCCTTAGCCATGAATGCTCCTGGGAAAATGTTACCCTAAAAGTTATGGTGACTTATCAGAACCCATCCATATTGCTGTTTGCATTAGTTGCACATGATGGATGCAATTGGCTGATGAGGAAAATCATCCAAAATTATTTGAAATAGATTAAATATATAATTACCTCTTGCTTGATTTATGTTATGTTTAGTAATATATTACACAGTTGATTGTTGATCAATCTTAATAGAAGACACATGAAATTATTGTATCCATTTATAGCCTTAGTTTTTAGTTGTTATTATAGTTTTTTTTTTGGTACAAACTTGTATTACATAGGGTTTTTTGAAAATAGATTTTGTTTTCATAAAGCAGCAACCTAACCAAATCCACAAACAAGCCCTCATCAAAGTATATTCTCCAGAAAGAATTAAGCAAAATAACATAAAAGAATGACTTTAATTGGCAGTACTTATAAGCTCATGCTTTTTTATTTTACAGTTTGTTCAAATAAAAGAAAGGTGCATTTTTTCTTTTAATTGGGCAATACCAGTGTTATCTATTGTATTTTATATTAATTTGTTTGCTATTTAGTATTGTGTCATTTGTGGCTGAGCACCAAAGCTCTGTATGGTTTGGGTTCAATCTTGAATACCTCTCAAAAATCAATCTTTGACTCATTCCTTTAGCCTAGGTCTCCTACACGTCTATTTGAGTTCTAGCTGCATGTCTGTAAGACACTGACCACTCTGGCCCTCACAGTGGAAAGGCTGTGTATGTTTTCATTTCTCTAATTACTTAAGGCAAAGGGGTAATGATGGGGTTGTTGCTGTTCTTCTTGAAGAAGAAGACCAATGACATCATAAAGGTGATGTTTTCACTTGTGCTTGAATTGTATTTAAGTGAGACAAAGCTGTGCAAAGTCATCAGTCTTGCTTTCTCCTCCACAGTCATTGGAGACACAAATTAAAATGACTGGTGATGGCTCTTTGGGGGTGGGGGCACAATAGGGGGAATGAGTTGTGTGTGAGAGGGGGAGCAGAGTGGGGGTGTTATATTCTCTGCTGCTGGCTCCAGTCCCCAGTGATGGTGCCCTATCCCAACTGTAGGAGGGACCCTGAACCCCAGTTCCCTTTAGCCATGAACAATCAGATTAGCTTTTACACAGAAACATTTAATTTGGAAGATATAATTACTATATATACATAAATAGTATATATACATATTTATTCCTCTAACATGGGGGAGATATAATCTATCTCTGTACTCTCCTGTACCACATTAGTCTCTGTGGAGGGGAAGGGGATTTGATTCATAGTTTATCTTGGTTCCAATAGATCACAGTCCCAGTTCCAAGTCCAAAGTACCCTTAGTCTTGTATCACTCTCAAGGCTTTGATGTCAAACTGGTTGGCTGCACTACCCTATCTACAACTTGTGTCCCAAATCACCATGGCTTGAGTTCCTGAGTGCTGTAAGGACTTGAAATTGAGTGCAAACAAGACAGAACAGTTTTGGAGTCAGGGTAAAAGAAGGGGAGCAAGGGAAGGAAAGTCTTTCCTGTCTCACCAGTTTAGAAGTGCATGACATCTGAGCTGGGTGCAGCAGAAAGTGTGGTAGGAAGAGAACAATCCCAAAAGACAGATCATCTTAGTCTCATCAGTTTTAAAGATGCTAGCTGCCAATCAAAGGCAGCCCTGCCTACAAAAATAGGGGTCACATACCTCCATTTTAGGCAATCTAGATAATCCTGAGAACCCTGGGTTACTTATTTCTTCTTGTTTGAAATTTGCCATCCCTGGCAAATGGACAAGGATATATGTGTGTGTGTGTGTGTGTGTGTGTGTGTGTGTGTGTGTGTGTGTGTGTGT
>JAJPUD010002876.1:113347-162257 GCA_023553655.1 Myrmecobius fasciatus
TGTGTGTGTGTGTGTGTGTGTGTGTGTGTGTGTGTGTGTGTGTGTGTATATATATATATATATATTTTAGCCCAGTCTTCACCCCAAATTCAGAACAGTTCTGTATGGTCCCTGAGGAGGCATAAGCAATATCCCCTCATTTGTTTTCTCAGGGCCTTAAAGGCTCAAAACAACTAATGTTACATAATCATATGTAATCCCCCATGTACAGATAAAAGTCATTTATCTCTAAATACAAAGTTTTGCAGATCAAGAAACATTTCACAAAATTCCTTAAATTCAACAAAAAAGTTTTTTTTTAATAAATTTATCAAATATCTCTATTTGCTTAGCCTTAGTCTTATAGAGCTTTTTTCAATCCTCAAACAAATCCTCAAACAAAATAAAGAGTAAAGACAAAGAAAACTAGCTTCTTTTTTTATTAAAGCTTTTTATTTTTCAAAACATATGCATGGATAATTTTCAACATTTACCCTTGAAAAACCTTGTGTTCCAAATTTTTTCCCTTCCTTCTCCCCACCTTCCCCCATAGATGGCAAGTAATCCAATGTGTGTTAAATTGTACAATTCTTCTATACATATTTCCACAATTATCATGCTGCGCAAGAAAAATCAGATCAAAAAGGGAAAAAATAAGAAAGAAAACAAAATGCAAGCAAACAAGAAGCAAAAAAAAGTGAAAATACTGTACTGTGATCCACACTCAGTTTCCATAGTCTTCTCTCTGGGTACAGATGGCTCTCTTCATCACAAAACCATTGGAACTGGCCTGAATCATCTCATTGTTGAAAAGAGCCATGTCCATTGGAATTTATCATCATATAGTCTTGTTGCCGTGTATAATGATCTCCTGTTTCTGCTCATTTCACTCAGCATCAGCTCATGTAAGTCTCTCCAGGCCTCTCTGAAATCGTCCTGCTGGTCGTTTCTCACAGAACAATAATATTGTTCTGTGAGACATTCATGTACATTCATGTACCATAATTTATTCAGCCACTCTCCAATTGATGGGCATCCCTTCAGTTTCCAGTTTCTAGCCACTACAAAAAGGGCTGCCACAAACATTCTTGCACATGTGGGTCCCTTTCCCTCCTCTAAGATCTCTTTGGGATATAAGCCCAATAGAACATTGCTGGGTCAAAGGGAATGCACAGTTTGGTAACTTTTTGAGCATAGCTCCAAATTGCTCTCCAGAATGGTTGGATCCGTTCACAGCTCCACCAACAATGTATCAGAGTCCCAGTTTTCCCACATCCCCTCCAACATTCTTCATTATCTTTTCCTGTCATCCTAGCCAATCTAACAGGTATGTAGTGGTACCTCAGAGTTGTCTTAATTTGCATTGCTCTAATCAATAGAAATTTGGAGCACCTAAAAGACTAATTTCTATCTTGAACAAAACCATAGTTCACACTGAGATTTCCAAACTATGTGGAGCTCTTCCTACAGGCATTTGTGACTTCAGGTAAACTTGATATTATTCCTTTTTCAAATGAGAAGACTATCCTAGCTAGAAATTCATACAGTGATTCCCTTAGTGCCTAAGGATATCCAATTGGGTTCTGTAGTGAGGGTTGTCCTACCACATGTATCATGGGGGTGCTGTGTGGCTTGTAGGGAGTCAGAATTAATACCTCTATCTTCCCCTTCCTTCTCCCTATTTCCTTTTCCAAGGAAGGCTTTATTACCTTTCAGGAGGAAAAGCAGCAGATTAGGGGCAGAAGCTTAACCATTTTGTTCTCAAGAGAGAGGGGTACTTCGTTGGAATTATATCTATCTGCTTCCTTAAATTTTGTTAATATAGAGTAGAAATATAGTTTCTAGATTCAATCTAAACTCCTCATTTCTATTCATTAATGAGAAAGAACCCCAAGTTTAACATCCAAAGCTTGACTTTCTTCCCTCCATATACCAGTTCCACAGGAAACAGTCATAGTGATGTGGATTGACTCTTCCATTTTCAGGAAGAGTCCAACTAGTTATTATCAGATATAATCAATTCCCAGATTAAACTGTTTGTATAGAGGGATTGTGAAGAAGGAACTCTTTAATCAACCTCCATTGTCTATTCCCCAACCTCTGAGCATCTTTTTTTTTTTTTTTTTCCTTTTTTTTGCTGAGGCAATTGGGGTTAAGTGACTTGCCCAGGGTCACACAGCTAAGGAAGTATCTGAGATCACATTTGAACTCAGGCCCTCCTGACTTCAGGGCTGGTGCTCTAACCATTTCACCACCTAGCTGCCCCACTCTGAGCATCTTTAAGCAACTTTTGAGATATTGATTAGACAGATCTGGGACCTGATCCGTCAGGAATTCCATCTGGCTCTTCTTTGCTCCCCCCTCTGAGCTCCCTGGCACTTCCCCTCCTCCTTGATCCTTCCTTCTGAGTTCCTGCCTCTACTTTCATGGTTTTCCTGAGAAACTCCCCAAGCTGTATTTCCCCTATAAAAGATCTGCTTATGATGAAGATCTTTGCTAAGTTTTTCTCAGGACTAAGCCTACTATGAGATTATTCTCTCTTCCTCATAGTGCCTTTCCTCCACTGATGTCTTTCTCCTTACTAAAGCTAACTCTGGTTAGTCTGTTAAGTTCCTCTATGGATCTCACCTGCCAGTCAATGTCATACCTCTTATAACATATTCTCCCAATGGATTCTTCCAAATTCCTTTGTTTGGTAACCCTACTGCTTTCCCTATTTCATATTTGCCACTCCTGGTGCCTATTTTACCTCTTATTTTTGCAGTGATTTCTTCCCTAAATAATCCCAACTTTTACCAAAGAGAATGGCCATTGTGAATTTGTTATATGGGTATTTTGAACTAGGAATTGCTACCTTTACCTCATCAATAGCATTTAATAAAGAAATCCATTTGTCCAATTAGATAATAAAACTCAGAGAAAGTACACAGAGGAGAATATATACTAGACAATATTCAATGAAGGAGTTTTCTCATTGGGAGTGAAGTCACTCAGCTCAATAGAGAGTCCCAGATCTCACCCAAGGGGAAATTCCCTGAAGTGTCTAGTATAGCACGATGGAGATAGGAAGGTGATGAAGACTGACAGTTCTCATGTTGACTTCTTCCTAGAGTCTTATTTTCTTTTCAGCAATCTGAAGTGAGGTTGACATCACTTCTCTCAAAAATGGAAGCCAGATATGCCCAAAGCCATTGCAAAACTCAGAGACTCAAGAAACTTGAAGAAATCTGAAGAAAAATCAAGAGTCCAAGGGCTCTCCTCCCACTCTCACCCACTGCACCCTGCCTTTCACATAGGCACAGGACATTGATCTCTATCAATTTGGAGAGAATCTTTTACCAAAGGGCATTGGGACTTGGTTACATCCAAACCTCCACCAAAAACCTCAGCTTCCATGCAAGCTTTAAAGCAAACAAAACATCACATAAAAGACAGATTTTATTTTAAATGAGAAAAAAAAAAAAACAGAAAGGGCTTAATTCTTCCTCTCCAGTGAACTTTCACCTTCTCTAGTCCAGCCTGCTAGGTTACACTATTCACTATACTAACTTTTTTTTTTTCCTTAGGTCATTGGGGTTAAGTGACTTTCCCAGGTTCCGTAGGGAGGAAGTGTGAAGTGTCTGCAGCTAAATTTGAACTCACGTCCTCCCAACTTCAGGGTTGGTGCTCTCTCCACTGCACCACCTAGCTGCCCTGACTATACTAACTTTCGAGGCTCCTTGCTATCAATAAAAGGAGAAAGCACTGGAAATGATAGGGAATCTTTTTGATGAAACCCTCCTCCCTAAGGATCTACTCTATAATTATAGTAGTACTTTAAAAGTCCTTTATTAGATAGTGCTCCAGAGAACAAAGGGAACAGTTTCAGTTAAATCTTTTCTAACACAAGATCACCTTGGTACTTCCTGCATTAAGGCCAGATATGTCATATTTCACTTCACTTCTTCTCCTGGTCATCCAGGATCCTTAAGAGGATTTGGGGAGTGTCTAGGCTCCCTGCAAAAGACTCTACCATACCACTGATGATGTTTCCCCAATTGTAGAGTTGGGTCCCTGTACCCTAGTTCCATTTAGCCACTAACAGTCATATTAGCTTTTAAACAAAAATATTTACTTCAGAAGGTATATAATCAAAATTATAAAATAATTATATAAATAAATAAGTTATTAATTTAAAAATTATTTTAAAATAACCAAAATATAAAATTGTAAAAAATGCAAATTTACTCTTCTAGTCTATGTAAGGCATAACCCTCTCCCCTTTGTACCACTGTACACAGTGTTTCTAGGGAGGGGAAGAGGATTAGTTTTATATTTTAGCTCAATTTCCATAGAGCACAGTCCCATTCCAATCCAAACTCCCTCTCAGGTTTGAGTCCTGGTCACCCTGGCTTCTCAGGGCTTCCAAACTAGGCAGACAGGTTGGAAAATCCTGCTTGCCTACTTGTCTCCAAAGTCACCATGGCTCTAACCCTCAAGTCCTTTGGGGAACATTTCTCTTATCTGAAACTAAGGAGGACAAACAACAGAAGAAAAAAAATACCCCCAGGATCATTTCTCAGAGCCAGAATAAAAGAGGGAGTTCAATGAAATGAAGTCCTTTCCCTTTCAGAGATTCAGTTCATAGAGATCTTCACCTGCTACACACAACAGATAAAAGTGTTGAAAAAGAGAGCAGTAGAAAGAGAGGTAGAAAAAGAATTTTTCCAGTTTTAAAGATGCTGGCAGCTAACCAAAGGAAGCTACCCTAACCCAGGTGGTAGGAGATGAAGAAGCCTCCATGTTAGGTAAATCTGGACATATCCAGAAAAAACAGGTTATACTTTTTAGTTTAGTGTGTGAAGTGATATTAAGCACCATGTGAAGTGATTAGAAATGAAATAGGTGTGACCCTGGGCAAGTCACTTAACCCCAATTGCCTCAGCAAAAAAAAAAAAAAAAAAGAAAGAAAGAAAGAAAAAGAAAAAAGAAAGAAAGGAAAAAAAGAAATGAAATAGGTTTTGGAAAGCATAGTGATTCGTGCCATGGACATAGACATTCATCAGAGGTTACAAGAATTTGCCGTTTAATACATGAAATAACTCACAGACTTAACCAAATATGATTTGTATAGACAGAGTCATATTGATTAAGCAACTTGCTTTGGAGGGGGAATGACTTTCAAAGTTTCAGGGGAAGAGAGGTAGGGTAAGGGGTAAGGGGAAAAGTGTAGGAGAAGTTGGGGAGAAGTCAGGGAGGGATCAAGGGATCAAGAAGGAGCCAGGTGGGACTGACCAGGCCCTAAACTCATGTAAGGCTATGCTAATCAAGACAGTCTCAGGTTGGAGACTGGATGAAAGGATTAACCATGGACTCTGGCTTTACATCACTTTATGCTAATAAAACAATCTGGGAAATTGACCTGATTTTGATTGATAATAGGAACGGGATGGGCTTGCTTTTGTTTGTTTATTTGTTTTTAGCAATTTCTGAGAATAAGCTGGTTTAGAGTTCACATCACTGTAAAATTTTGGAGAATTCTCCTTATGATGGGGCATTTCATAGTAATCTGGCCATATATCAATACAGATATATAAATTCATATTTTCCCTTATAATCTACAGATTAGTACATTATATAAAAACAGCATATGACTAGTTTGTCAAGACAATTATTACCTTGTTTTTTTTTTTAAGGAAAAACCCCACACCACCTAAATTCTGATAGATTACTTGATAGATTTCTTGATGATCTCTTGTTTGATTTAGTAGCCAAAAATATTAATAAGGAGACATTTTCTTGATACCTTGAAAAGAAGAAGCTTCATCACCTGGATTCAGTTTCCTCTCTAGGTTTTCATGACATTGCTCTTTCCTGGTTCTCCTTCCTATATGATTCTTTCTTATCATTCTTATTTGCTGGATCTTCATCCAGGACAACCATTAACTGTAGCTATCCCCTTAGAATTTGTCCTGGATTCTTTTCTTTTCTTTTTATAGACTATCTCAATAGGTGATCTCATCAGCTACCATGTTTTCAATTATCATCTTTACTTAGATGACTACAGGATCTGTGCATCTAGCCCTGCTATCTCTCTCCCGAGCTCTAGTTCCTCATCATCCATTGCCCCTTGAACATCTTGAACTGGATGTATTGTAGGCATCTCAACATATCTAAAACAAAATAAACTTTTCCTTCAGATCCTTCTCTCTTTCTAATTTTATTGTCAAGGACACTATCACTCCTCTAGTAACCCAATCTCAAAATCTTAAGGGTAATTTTTGACTCCTCACAAATTTAATATATTGTCAAGTTTTGAAGTTTCAACCTCCACAATTCCTTCTGTACCCATCCTTTTTTCTTTATTCACATCACCACCACCCTGATTCAGGCCCTCCTTGCCTCCTACCTAAGACTAGTTCAATATCCTTCTGATTGATCTTTCTGCTTCAAATCTCTCCCCACTCTAATTCTTTATTAGAGTTCTTTATTTAGTTCTTTATTCAGTTGCCAAAGTGACTTTCCTAAAGCTCAGGTCTTACCACATCAAACCTTTCATCTATCTCATATTCAATAAAATTTGGTGGCTTCTTTTTAACTCTAGGGTCAAATAGAAAATACTCTGACATTTAAAGTCCTTTACAACCTGGCCCCCTCCTACCTTTCCAGCCTTCTTACACTATACTCCCTTTCACATCCTCTGATCTGGCCCCACTACTGAGCTCAGCTGTGGTTTTCTCACGTGCAATAGTCCATTTTCTGGATCTGCCTTTGCACTGGCTGTTGTCCACCTGTGTCCTTCCTCACTTTTGCCTTCTGGCTTCATACTTTAGCTCAAATTTTATCTTCTTCAGAAGGCATTTCCCCATCATTTCACTGTTAGTACTGATGATCCCCAGACCTTATCCCTAGAATTTCCTCTTGAAAAAACAAGGGGGAGATGATGGGTCATAGTAGAGGGTCTCCTCAAAGCTGCATACTTAGCTAAGAAACATGGAGCAATATTTATTGCTCCTTATTTGTCCTCTGCAAAAAACCCATCCTGTCTCATTGACAGTACCTTGTTAAAAGACATCCTGTCTTCTTACCTGGATAATAGACATCCTGGCTCTTTCTTACCGATTTTATAATTTGCAGCCTTGTAAGCCAATAGCCTGCTAGCTAAGTCCCAAATTTTTAGTATGTAAAACCTTTTCAGGCTATTTCTAATTTGCTAGACTTCCTTTAGAAGCTAGCCTGTCAACTATGGCTTAAATAAACTCCTTTGTGACTTTAAGAGAATCTCTTTGAATTCTTGCAAACTATGAACCATGACTCACACACTCCAGTACCTTCCTTCTGACACGACGTCCCATTTACGTTGTACATATCTTGTTTGCATGTTGTCTATCTGCCCCATCAGAACATATATTCTTCCAGGTTAGGACTCATGTTTTTGCCTTTTTTTTTTTTTTTTTTTGTATCCCTAGTACTTAGTATAGGGACTAGTAATTTGCTTTATAAATGCTTGTTGACTGACAAGTGGCAGAGAGACAAGTTTAGGCTCCATCCATATAAGGGAACCTCATTCTAATAATGGCAACTATGGCAAAGTAGAATGTGCAGGCCCAAAGGAATAACTTCACTGGAGATCTTCAAGTGGAGCCTGAAGGATCACTTGTCAAATATGTGATAGACCCAGTTGGGTCTTCCAGCTTTGGTATTTTCTGATTCTTTGATTTTCCTGTTCTGTCCTCAGCTATGGAAGATGGAAAACAGGTAAGACTGGCTCTTTAAAATGTTTTTTTCCATTCCTGGAGAGGGGGGTAGACAAGGGCCAAGATGGAGAGAAACCACTGTAATGTGTCGGTGACCTTATGCAGAAAATCTGGCAGGAGAGATTCTGATCATCCCAAGATAAGGTTGGTGGCAAATGCAATGAACTGAAACTATCACCCCGAAGAAAAATTATGAACCTTGTTCTAAGTCCCTTGTTTGAGGCCCCATTGTGGGTTGGTGAGGCAGGTTGCTGTTTCTTTTAAATTTAATTTCTTTTTCTCAAGAAAGGAAAAAAAAAAAGCATTTTTCTCTCTCTCTCTGATGCTGCTTCCTCCCACCTCAGTAGATGGGGATGAGAGTGGATGGGAATCTTGTAACAAATATACATTGTCAAGGAAAAAAAGTTAAAAATAACTATAATGACCATGTCCAAAAAATATGACTCATTCTGAACCCTGAGTCTATCATCTCTGACAGGAGGTGAGAAGTATACTTCATTATCAGTCTTGACTTTCCCTAGACTGAGAGTTCAGAAGCACAGTGCAAGACAAATAGCAAGCATTTAATAAATGCTTGTTGGTTAACTGAGAGAATAATTATGCTCAGGTACTGCCAGATGATTCGGATTGAGTCAGGAAGATCTGAGTTCAAGTTCAGTTTCAAACACTTTTTCTCTTACTAGCTGTTGTGATGCTGAGTAAGCCTTCATTTACCTCAGTTTCCTCAATTGTAACATGATAATAATAGCATCTACCTCCCATAATTGTTATAAGCATCAAATGAAATAACATTTGTGAAGTGGCTGGCACATGGGAAATATTTAATAAAGGCTTATTTCCTTCCCTTTTTATCCTCTCAGGGTCTGAATAGAGATTCCTTTCTAGACCAATGAGAATTTGGTTCCTGAGGTATATGGAAGCATAGCAATGCAACCATTTCTTAGAAAACTCAGGACTTCTTGAAGGTAGGGTAAGGAGACTAGCATTCACATTTTGTTCTCCTGCCCTGCAGGAACTGAGGGGAGAGTGGGATGAGCTTCAGGATTCAGGAGCATCAATAGAACTAGAAAGGGAGTCCCAAACCATAAGAAGGGAGAGCCAGAAGATGATGGCATATCAGATTGAAAGAAGTGGTGTCCTTCAGGATGAAGACTGTGAAGGAGATAAAGGATAAAATTTTCTACACAGTTTATTAGAGTGTGAGCCCCTCCTACACTAGTGTCTCCAGCCTAGCCAGTGTTGAAGAGGCTGCCAGCCCAGGGAATATTGTTCTCCTTCCTGGTCCCAGTGTCATCAGAGTACAAAGCTGGTCAGGGGGAAGAGGTTTGAGTCAACAGGTATAACCCAGAGGGGAGGCTGCTACAACTGGAAGCAGATTTCTCATCCCCTCCTCTCTCCACCCCAAGGTGCTTTTGACCCAACTGGGGCCTCTATTTATACATACACACCTATACATAAAAATTAAGCAAAACAGCTTTCAGGGTTGCCTGCTTCCTGGGTCATGAAGGCAGTGACTCCCTTAACAACTCCATATTCTGCTTGCCAAGTTTCTTTGACTTTGGAGATTGTTGGAGTGTATATGTAATCATTTTGCTTTTTCTCTCTCCCTTCTTTTTTTTTTCTTTCCTATGGCTCTCTTCATATACTCATGTTTGTCTGCCTCGTCTTGTTTCCTGCAGCCTTTGACTATAAATAACAAAATATTTTGAGGTCCCTCATCATAATTGAAGGAAAGACTAATTTCAGTTAGAAATTAGTAAAAATAAAAATGTAATTTTTTTTTTCCTATCTATGACTCTTAAGTTATTGATTCCTGATAGAGATCAATCTTGCCTCTGTTTCTCTAATCCTAAAACTCCTTACTTGAAGCCAGGGGAAGCAGAAAAGTAAAGTGACAGTGTGTGTGTGTGGGTGTGTGGGTGTGTGGGTATATGTGTGTGTCTGTGTGTGTGTGTTGGACATTGAAATAAATGATTTGCTGAAGTTTATTATATAAGGGAAAGTTATATTAAGCTGAGTTTGGAGATATATCACTGAGTAATGTCTTTTTAGAACTCATTCTTTGCTATTTGAGGAAGGCAAACACATTGAATCAGAGCTGGCATCCGAGAGCTACAATGATACTGTCTAAGACAGTTGGAAATAGCTCAAGAGATATGGAAGCCTGATTCTGGCCAAGGTCAAGGAAAAGTTGAACTATGAGGGTAGTTCCCAGGGTACGATCTCAGGTTCTGATGGAAGGGAGATGAGTCAGCAAATCGGCAAACATTTATTAAATGATTGTTGTATAAATAATGAAGAGAAACTTGTAAAACCCTAAATAATCTTACCTTATTATTTTTAACTTCTATGGGAAATTTATGTTCTTCCTTTCAGAAAAGGGTGTGGCAATTACAATGGCTAATTCTTTCTGACCTAGATGTGTTAAATGGGCACACCTTTATTTTCTGGAACTGGAGGAATTAACCCAGTAGAGTTGGATCTGAATATAATCCTTTCCTAAGCCCAAAGCATAACTTGCTTTTCTCTCTTCTGGCTGTAGTTCCCACTTTCCATTTGCTTAAATTCCCTTGACTTTTCACTAGGACTACCTGGTGTTATTGGTGTGTCAATACTACCTGTATTATTGCCTACCGTATCTATGTGTTAGACAGGAGCCAGCATACCGCTAGTCTCTGTCCCAAGTCATTATTTGGAAAACTCCAACTTAGAACACCCCAAAGTCCACATAGAAAAGCAAAAGACAGTCCTTGTTCTCCAGGAACTTACAGTCTAATGGGAAAGACAACATGCAAATAATTATGTATGAACCAGGTCTACACAGGATAAATTGGAGATGATGTCAGAGAGAAGGTAATAGCATTAAGAGGGATCAGAAAAGCCTTGTAGAAGGTAAGACTTTAGCTGGAATTTGAGGGAAGCCAGGAGAATTCCTGGCATGGTAGATCTCCAGAGGAAATACACTGAGTGGGGCAGGTGGAGTGTGTAATTTGAAAAATGGCAAGGAGGCAGGTGCCATTGGATCCCAGAGTGGGGAATGAATGAGGTATAAAGACTGGAAAGGTAAGAGGGGGTTAGGTGGTAATGGATTACAAGTAGAATCAATAGGATTTGGCAACAGATTGAATATGGGGAGTGAAAGTGAAGAGGCAAGAATACAAGTAGATTGTAAACCTGGGTGACTGGAAGGATGATGGCAGCCTTAACAGCAATAGAAAATTAGGAGGATGGGAGAATTTGGGGGAAAAAAAGGGAGCTCAATTTCAGACATTTTGAGTTTAAGATGTATGTGAAACATCCAGTTCAAGATCTCTAACGGGCAGTTGGAGTTAGAAGTCTGGAAGTTAGGAAAGAGGTCAGAATAAGTAGGTCTGATAATTATCAGAATATCGATGATAATTGAATCTACAGAAAGTGATGGAATTACTAAAGGGCTGGTTGTTGTCCTTCATTCTTGAAGAAGACCAAAATGGCATCACTATGTGAGAATCAAGTTCCAATGAGTCCAACTGTGGCTGATCAGATCAATACATAGTCGGAATGTTCTGCCACAAGTCAGACACAAATAGTCCCTATGAACATTTGGGTAAATTCTCTAACTTTTCACATCTTGAGTTTCTTCTGAGCTAATTCAATTTGCTTTGCTCATAGAGCATAGCACCTTCTCTGATGAGGGCAGGCCATGCTGGGAGGGGGGGTCCTGTGCCAGTGTCTCTCAGAACTTTTAAAGTTCTTAAGGACTTGAGAGTGTGTCTCTATTGATTTTAATGACCACCTTATGAGTGCTTGCCATGTGTGAGTTCACCATAAAATAATCTTTTTTGGCAAGCACACATTTGGCATTGGAAAACCATATGGCCAGACCAATGGAGTTGTGCTCTCTGCAGTAGAGTTGTAATGCCGGGAAGTTTAGTTCAAATAAGGACCTCAATGTCTGGTATCTTTTCCTGCCAGGTGATGTTCCTATAGAAAAAGAAGAAAAGGTCTCCCAGCATGAAACTTTGGTTCCATAATTATGGTGTCTATATTTACCAGATTTAAAACCAGAACTATGGTCTGCTACAGGACATCCCATTTGCAAAACTTCATTAAATGTACACTCTTTTCTTGAAATTTTGACTGTCCTGGAAAATATGGGATATCTCCATATATACTTACATTTAAACTGATGGAAGTCAGAAAAAGTGGAACTAAAACAGACACTAAGGACCCTAATAACTTGGAACCCAGGCTGAAGATACAAAGATACTAGATACTTTGTCAAGTGACATTTCTCTTTACCACACTATGCTAGATCTTACTGTATGTGGGTCAGATGAAGTAGACAGGGAGTATAAAATAAAGTCAGTGATTGTCCCAGGGTAAATAGTGCAATGACTGCTGATTTGAGGAGCCCAGTCTTAGGGCAGCTGTGCTGGTAGGAAAGGTAAACAATTCCTGTTTTGATTCAACTGTGGATCAGTTTTCCTCCCCACTCACATTCCTGGTTAAGCTTGTGCCAAATCATAAGCCCTGCCCTGTTTCTCTGCTTGCTGGGAATTGTCATCAGGTCCAGTTATTCAGCAAGCCATAGTGACAACACATAGACTTCAGGCAAATGAGCAGGAAGAGAAAGCCACAGGCTTTTCCAACAATCTTTAATTAGCTAAACAAATCAGAGCAGCAGAGTTTGCTCAAGAACCAGCATCTTGTGCAGTCTTGGAAGACTTTAGAAGACACTTAACATGTAATTGTCTAGAGAGACTCAGGGCAGAGAGGTCAATGTGGAGGCTCTTATAATAGTCCAGGTGACAGAGGATAAGGATTTGAAACAAGAGACTAAACGTTCTTTCCATAGTAGGAGCCATGTCTCATACTTTTTTATATTTCCCACAGGTCCTAGAACAGTGGTAGGCACTTAGTAGATGCTTAATAAATTATCTGGTTGATTGCTTCTTAGAAAGGATAACTGAGACCTTAATTAAAATAATTGGTGTTGAAGGTCTACAAAAATGTAATTGGAGTCTGGAATGGAAACGTTTTAAAAAAGCAAAAGGAAAGTTTAAACATTATGTGGCTTGAAAGACCTAGGATAGTGTTTATGGAATGAAATACCTCTAGGAAATACATATCATTTTTCAAAGACTGAGGGCCAGAATCCCATTCTATGCTGAGAACTAACATCCTTTCAAATAGTAACTTCTTCCATCTGATCCTCAGGATTGAATGAATGTGTTCAGATAAGATGATGACTCCCAGAGAACCTACTTCCCAGAAAGAAATTATTGCCCCTGTCTTTCTATAAATATCCCCTGGAGGACCCTCCCCACATACCTGAGACCTTTCTCTAGTTGTTTTACTATTTTGAGGGTATGAATATTAAACCGAGGGCATCTGCTATCTCTGTATATAACCAGACCCTCCTTTTTCCAGTTATTCCTGTCCCTATGATAATGTCATTTTCCAGGTACTAAGGTTGCTAATAAACCAACTGTCCCATATGTACTCACTAGACTCATTCCATTGCATGTTGCTTTACCTGCAATCATGCTTCTCCTAGTGCCATGGGGCTCCATGACTTAGAACTATATAGCATCAGTGGGAGAAGGATATCAAGTGAAATGATGCATATAAAGCACTCTTATTGGGTCATTGCACATGAAGATCTGGTTTCAGAATCTGGAAGATCTGGGTTCAAGATCTACTCAAATTCACACTGTGGCTCTGGGCAAATTACTGAAACTTTCAGTGACCCCAGCCAATAGCTTGGAGAGCAACTGCCCTCTGCATTCAGTAGGGAGATTTTTTTATCAGGAGTTTCCTGTGTCAATGAAATCACTGAGTGTCTGAAAATTAAACAAACAAAAACTATAATGCAGGATACAAATGTCAGCCATGGTTTTCTACCAAGTTGTAAGCTTCATAAGTTGAAGACTTTATCTTGGCTAAATTTTTCAGTTTCTTCTAGGGTTTCACACAGACCTCTCCCCACATTAGGTACTTCATAAATATTATCTGAACTTATTTCAGGTTAGTTTAAGAACAGTCCAAGTCCTGAGAGAGGAAAGATTGGAGGCACTGTGGAGTGATCTGAATTGAACTGAAGATGTTCAGTAAAGGGTAAAGATGAAGAAGGTATTCAGAGGTCAGGTTCCCTGGAGTCTTGGGATATTTAGGGACTTCAGAGATCATTCAGTCCTACCTTGTCATTTTGCAGAGAAGAAAACTGACCCAGAGGTTTGTCCAGGATCACAGTACTAGCTGATGCAGAGATTCTAGTTTAGAATCTTTTGAATTTGAAAGGAAGTAGACATCTTATGTGTCTCTAATGCCATTAGATTCAGAAATTATAGGAGGCGGATTTGAACTCATTATTAGGAAGAAGTTATTGATGATTGGTGCTGTTCAGTAATGGAAATGAATAAGATTATTTCTATTAGTTCAAAGTGGTTGGTTCCTAATAATAAAAGAGGCAGCAGCAGTCAGCTATGTTTGGTTGGGTAACTCCTCAGACAGTTTTGGAATTGGGTACTGTTTATTAATTAGCTGAATTGGATGAGTGGATATGTCCTCCTGAAGTTATAGTTCCCTTCTTGTGAGTCTGTGCCCTTGTAAGGGCTACTCTCCAATCCTCCCCACAAAATCAAAACCTTGGTAGGCATAGCTGGGAGGAAAGCTTGGCAGGCAACCTGTGGTGAATTTGGAGAAGTAGAAAAGACTGGGCAGGAAGGAGTCAGACAAATCTAGCATCAATAAGGAGAGGAACCGAAGCTAATGACTGTAAGAAAGCACGGAACAATAACCAAAAGCCTAAATGAGGAGAAAAGAGCCATGGGCTGGCTCAAATTTTTGCTCAAATGGCCCATTATCCTTGTATTACCCACTTTGTCATGAAGTAGGAACTCATGAAGCACTTCGGACAGCATAGATCGATGATTGTAGCATTGGGTTACAAAAGTGAATATAGGGGTTTTGTGGACCCAACGAATTGTTGAGACTTACAGTTTACCCAAGGCACTGATGCTGGAGTAAAAAGAAAATAGAGTTCCCTTCTCTCTGTCCTAGTGTTTGGCACATGACACTTTTTACATTTCTACTGGAAAAAAAAAAAAAAAGAGAGAGAGAGAGATGAGATTCAAAGAAACCTTAACATCTGAATCTCAAATCTTCCCCTTACCTGGTTGCCACTGGAAATATGATGAGTAATAAAGGTGGTCATTTCTCTCTCCCATCCTCCCATTCCCAGTATTAGCAATTCTTTAGTTGGTACCTTTTAATCTTTTTCTTCTTTTTTTACTATCAGCAGAGAAACCAGTGGCCAAATGCAGATGACTTCTCCTTCTAAAGACAGATGGAATCTTTGAAACACCTTTTACTGGTGTTAGCAAGCAAGGTCAGATCTTCAGGGCTGCTGCTGTGACCTCTGTCTCCTACTGAGAAGAGTGCAAGAACTGGTCCCCAGCAGCTCCATCTCTCTGGGCAGGAGGCAGAACAGGTAGCTCATAACGTTGCTTACTTGCTCTGCAATGTGATCCCTGCCCTCCTTGACCACACCTCCTATCCCTGAATTATAAAATCTCCTTTTCCCTCAAAGCCACCAGAGAGCACCAAGGCTTCTCCAGCTCCTCATCCTCCTCTGGGCGCCTTTGGCTGGGCTGCCAGGACCCCTAAGGAAGTCTTCCAAAATGGCGAGCAACACTAACCTTAGGTGGCGACTGCCACTCACCTGCTTCATCTTACAGGTGGCCATGGTGGTCCTATTTGGGGTGTTTGTGCGCTACAATCCTGAGGCTGATGCACACTGGACTGAAGAGAAGAGACACCGCAATATTTCCAGTGATGTAGAGAATGATTTCTACTACCGGTACCCAAGTAAGTAAAAATACAGGGTTTGCCTTCAAGGCAACTGGCAAACACCCTTCTCTGGCATCCTACTGAAATCTCTGACTGTACTTGGCAAACTTCCTTCCCTGATTTTGGACAACCCCTCCACCTCCCCATCTGATCCAAGTAACACCCTTTAGCTTTCACCACAAAATTTTCAGCAAATATTCTGGACTCAGAAGGAGACTGAGTCCAGAATATTGGCCAGTTCTGTCCCACTTATGCCCCAGATCTACATTCTATATACTTTTGAGGTTTAAACTGGGTGAGACTTCACTGGGATCTTAGTTCCAGGGTCTGGCTTCATTGTGAAAGAGAGATAGTAGAAAGTAAGAGCAGAGGCAGAAGGACTCTGTGTGTGTGTATGTGTGTGTGTGTGTGTGTGTGTGTGTGTGTGTGTGTGTGTGTGTGTAAGTCTACATAGGACTTTTTTCTTCAAAGGAAAAAGGTTTAAGGAGGAAACAATGTTGAGCCCCTTAAGAATATTCTTTCTATGGTTGTACATGTATAACCTATATCAGTTTGTTTGTTGCCTGGGGAAAGGGATGGGGAAGGAGCAAGGAAGAAAAATTTGGAATTCAAAATCATCAAAAATGAATGTTGAAAACTATCTTTACATGTAATTGGAAAAAATAAAATAATATTAAGTGGGGAAAAAAAGAATGTTCTTTCTTTGATAGCAAACCTCAAGATACTCACTTACCATACCTGGAAAAATTCTTAAGGAAAGGAAGAATTTGCACAGACTGAAACTTCAGGACACTTAACAGCAGTTCAAATAATGGGGGAGGGGAGAGAGAGAAAAGGCAGTAAATTTTGGATCCAAATTTTGGATCCTTTGCTATTTTGAATCACTCATGCCAAGTTACTTCATATGTCTGGGCCAAAATAATTGACTTGGACTAGGTGATCTCTGATTTGACTAAATCAGGATTAGAGTCTGTGGAGGAGGAGTCTGTAGATAAATTTCTGGAGTTCCATGAATTTGAATGGAGAAAATCACAACTTTATTTTACTATAATTAGTTTTGTTTGCAATGCTACATATTTTATTTTATGTTTTTAACCACATTACTCTGAGAAGGCTTTATCAAATTGCCACAGGGGTCTATTGATACTAAAAAAAGGGTTAAGAATTCCTAGCTAGGGGCAGCTAGGTGGTAGTGGATAGAGCACCAGCCCTGAAGTCAGCAGGACCTGAGCTCAAATCTGGTCTCAGACACTTAACATTCCCTAGCTGTGTGACCCTGGGCAAGTCACTTAACCCCAATTGCCTCAGAAAAAAAAAACAGTTCCTAACTATTGGATCTCTTGGTGTTTTCCAACTCAAAATTTATGATCTGGTGAGCTAAAAAAGAAAAAAAAAACCCAGTTTTATATTCTGTCTTGGACTGAACAGAATATAACAGGGGAAACTTCTTCATCTGATCTCTATGTTCTTCTTTTAACTCCACAAGTTATGAAAGATAGAGGCAACCCAAGGAATAACCATAGGATTTGACATTAGAGTATCTTAAGGACCCTACCACACTCTAAGATTTTTAGCTTGGACATCCCAAAATGTTTATGAGGTTGGTCTTAGCAAGGTAATATTCTGATGCTTGGAAAATACCAGGAGAACACTGGCAAAAAAAAAAAAAAAAATCAAAGGCTACCAGTATCTGATTTGTGAGAATTCCATGAATGGATCTGGATCATGGCAAACAGTGGGGTGAAGAGGAAGTGGAAACCGCATTCTCCCAAGCATCTTATTTGGCATAGTAGGAGGACATAAGGACCCAGAAGAAAACTTTTTTTTTTTTTGTCAGATTCTTGACTTGAGTTTGTTAGGTAGGAAAGTTTTGAAAATAAAAAATTAAAAGATCTTTATATATATATAAAAGCTTTTTATTTTCAAAACACATGCATATATAATTTTCATCATTCATCCTTGAAAAACTTTGTGTTTCAATTTTTTTTCTCTCTCCCTTCCCCTCATCTCCTACCCTAGACACAAGTCATCCAATATATATTAAATATGTCCAATTCTTCTATATATATTTCCACAATTATTATGCTATATAAGAAAAATCAGATCAAAAAGGAAAAAAAAAAGAGGAAGAAAACAAAATGCAAGCAAACAACAAAAAAAGTGAAAATACTATGTTGTAATCTACACTCAGTCCCCATAGTCCTTTCTCTGGGTGCAGATGGCTCGCTCCATCACAAGATTATTGCAGCTGGCCTGAATCATCTCATTGTTGAAAAGAGCAACATCCATCAGAAATGATCATCATATAATCTTGCTGTAGCTATGTACAATGTTCTCTTGGTTGTACTCACTTCACTTAGCATCAGTTCATGCAGGTCTCTCCAGGCCTCTCTGAAATCATCCACCTGATCGTTTCTTAGAGAACAATAATATTCCACAACATTCATATATCATAACTTAGTGAGCCATTCTCCAACTGATAGGCATCCATTCAATTTCCAGTTTCTTACCACTACAAAAAAAGGGCTGCTACAAACATTTTTGCACATGTGAGTGCTTTTCCTTTTTTATTATCTCTTTAGGATACAAGAGACACTGCTGGATCAAAGGGTATGCAAAGTTTGATAGCTCTTTGGGCATAGTTCCAGATTGCTCTCCAAAATGGTTGGATCAGTTCATAACTCCACCAACAATGCATTAGTGTCTCAGTTTTCCCACATCTCCTCCAATATTCATTGTGTGGGATATTCAGAATTATCTCTGAATTATCAATACTTCAGAGGCATCTCAAGGTATAGAACAAAGACCTCGAGAGAACCGGGCGGTCCTACAATGGATCAAATAAGTTGTCCAGAGTTGGGAGAGCCAATATTCAATACCTATCTGTGAGTTTTATACAGTCTGAACAAAGAAAGCCCCAAGCCCACCCGCCTTTTCCCTTACATACATTCTGATTGGTTATATATATATATTCTACTTTCCCTTATTCAGAGACTGGAATGTTGACAGCTTATAAATCAAACTACTTTTTAACTTTCCCCCTAGACCACATGATTCCTAGAAACTGAAACTTAGGCCCTCAGGCTTTGCTTAATTTAGTCTATAGTTGTGAGAGATCTTCACTTTGATTGTTACACTCATTCGTTATTATCTTTTTTTGTCATTTTAGCCAATTTGAGAGGTGTCTAGTAGTACCTAAGAGTTGTCTTAATTTACATTTCTCTAATTAATAGTAATTTAGAGTATTTTTCATATGACTAGAAATGGTTTTAATTTCTTCATCTGAAAACTGTTCATTTCCTTTGACCATTTTATCAATTGGAGAATGGCTTGTATTCTTATAAATTTGAGTCAATTCTCTATGTATTTTAGAAACTAGGCCTTTATCAGAAATACTGGATGTAAAAAATTTTTTCATTGTACTTCTTCCCTTCTAATCTTGTCTGCATTGGTTTTGTTTGTACTAAAACTTTTTAACTTAATTTATTTTAATTATTCATTTTGTGTTCCATAATGTGCTCTAGTTCTTTTTTGGCCACAAATTCCTTCTTTCTCCACAGATTTGAGAGGTAGATTATCTTTTGTTCTTGTAATTTGCTTATAGTATCTAAAGTGTAAGGTCTTAACTCCACTAGTGGATATTTGCATTTTAATGAAGGATCTTTGAAGAAAAAATTTCAAAGGAATTAATCTAATGGTGGAATTTCAGAGATACTTTCAGGATAGGACTAAAAACACCCCCTCTCCCTTCTAATACTAACTGCCAAATATGTACAATCTAGCTCAAAAAGTTAATACATGACTGGGCATGTCTGTCTTAAATGCTTGGATCAGAAGAACCAAGCAGTACTGGAGGTTCGGGAAGGCTGTGGAACTGAAGGAAGAAATGCATTGATCTTTTTCTATCAAACTTTTTTTTTTTTTTTTTAAATTTCAGCTTTCTACTCCTTTAGGTGAGGGGTGGTGGATATAACTATTTTAATAGGTTGGGTGGGGAAAAGGGTTTTTTGGTTTGTTTATTTAAACATTCTCAATTCTTGGCAAGAGATTGCTAACACCTGTGCAGGAGTTTCATCTTCATCCATTCAGTTTCCCATTAGTGCCCCCTCCCAATCCCCATTAGTGGGGGCAGTTTTACCCATTTGCTTTCCTGGGAGAGATCAGTTTAAGCAGGATCAGGTCATATAAGGAAGGGGTAGTGAGAGGGCAGGCTTACTAGTAGTCAGAGCAGCCAGCTGGGGAATACCTCCTGAGAATTTAACCTTAATCCCCATGGCTAATTTGAGGGGATTTGCTGCAAAGCTGTTATAATCAGTGATCTCTAGTGAAGTCTGGGTTAGCTGAGGGCAGTAACCCAATAAAAACTGAATCTGATAACAGAGTAGTTTGTAGTAGAAGTGGAGAACCAGGATAGTTTAGGGGTATAGAAACATTAAAAGAAGAGTTTTAAAAAAAAAAATCAAATCCTAGAACAAAGGCAAAGGAAAAGAAAAGACTTGGTGGAAGGGGAAAGGGATAATGTGGTTTTGCTGTTGAGTCATTTCAGACTCTCCATGATACCATTTATGGTTTTCCTAAGTAGCTTTTTATTTTTCCAAGTACATGCAGAAGATAATTTTCACCAGTCACCTTGGCAAAATTTTGTGTTTCAAATTTTTCTCCCTCCCTTCCTTTCACCTCCTCCCAAAGACAGCAAGCAATCCAATTAGATTAAATATGTGCAATTCTTCTAAACATCTCCATATTCATCATGCTGTGCAAGAAAAATCAGATCAAAAGATGAAAGAAAAAAACATGAGGAAAAAAAAACCAACAACAAAAAATGGTGAAAACACCATGCTTTGATTCACAGTCAGTCTCCATAGGTCTCTCTCTGGATGCAGATGGTACTTTCCATCACAAGTTCATTGGAATTGCCTTGAATCACCGCATTGTTGAAAAAAACCAAGTCCATAACAGTTGATTATTATATAATCTTGCTGTGGCTATGTACAATGTTCTCCTGGTTCTACTCACTTCACTTAGCATCAGTTCATTTAAGTCTTTCCAGACTTTTTGGAAATCAGCTTGTTCATCATTTTTATAGAATAATAATATTCCATTACATTCATAAGCCATAACTTATTCAGCCATTCCCCAGTTGATGGGCATCTATTCAATTTCCAATTTCTTGCCACACAAAAGGAACTACTACAAACATTTTTGCACATGGGTCCTTTTTCTTATTTTATAATTTCTTTGAGATATAGACTCAATAGAGACACTGCTGGATCAAAGCATATGCACAATTTGATAGACTTTTGGGGATAGCTCCAAATTGTTCTCCAGAATGGTTAGATAAATTCACAACTCCACCAACAATGCATTAGTGTTCCAGTTTTCTCACATGTCCTCCAACAATTATCATTATCTTTTCTTGTCATTTTAGCCACTCTGAAAGGCGTGAAATGGTACAACTCTAAGGAGTTGTCTTAATTTGTATTTCTTTAATCAACAGTGATTTAGAACATGTTTTCATATGACTAGAATTAGTTTTAATATCACTCTGAAAATTATCTGTTTACATTCTTTGACCATTTATCACTTGGGAAATGGTTTGTATTTTTATAAATTTGAGTCAATTCTCTGTGTATTTTAGAAACTAGGCCTTTATCAGAAACACTGAATGTAAAATTTCCCTCTTCCCCCCCAGATTTCTGCCTCCCTTCTAATCTTGGGTACATTGGTTTTATTTATACAAAACCTTTTTTATGATGTAATCAAAATTATCCATTTTGCATTTCATCACACTCTCTAGTTTGTCTTTGGCCATAAATTTCTTCCTTCTCCACAGATCTAAACAGCAGACCATCCCTTGTTCTTCTAATTTACTTATAGTATCATCCTTTATGTCTAAATCATGAGCCTATTTTGACCTTATGTTGGTATAGTGTATTAGATTTTGGTCAATGCCTGGTTTCTGCCATACTATTTTCTAGTTTTCTCAGCAATGTTTGTCAGATAGTAAGTTCTTATTCCAAAAGTTGGAGTCCTTGGATTTATCAAACACTAGATTATTATAATTATTGACTTGTGTGTTGTGAATCTAACTATTCTATTTCTTAGCCAGTACCAAATGGTCCTGATGACTGCCACTTTAGGTCTGTTACAGCTAGGTCACCTTCCTTTGCATTTTTTTTTCATTAATTCCCTTGAAAATCTTGACCTTATTTTTCCAGATGAATTTTTGTTTTTTTTTTTTTTTTTTTTTTTTTTCTCTCTAGCTCCATAAAATAACTTCTTCGCAGTTTGATTGGTATGGCATTGACTAAGTATATTGCTTTAGGTAGAATTGTCATTTTTATTATATTAATTTGGCCTACTCATGAGCACTTGATATTCTTCCAATTGTTTAGATCTAACTTTATTTGTGTGAAGAATGTTTTGTGATTGTGTTCATGTAGTTCCTGGCTTTGTCTTCACAAGTAGACTTACAAATATTTTATATTATCTATAGTTATTTTAAATGGAATTTCTCTTTCTATGTCTTGCTGCTGGACTTTGTTGGCCACATATAGAAATGTGGATTTTTGTGGATTTAGTTTATATTCTGCAACTTTGCTAAAGTTGTTCATTATTTCTAATAAATTTTTAGTTGACTCTCTAGGATTCTCTAAGTATACCATTATGTCATCTACAAAGAGTGATCATTTGTGGTTTTCTTAGCAAAGATATTAAAGTAGTTTGCTATTTCCTTCTCCAGCTCATTTTACAAATGAGAAAACTGAGGCAAACAGGGTTAAGTGACCTACTCAATGTCTCATAGGTGATAAGTGTTTGAGGCTGAATTTGAACTCAGGAAGATGCCTGATTCCCAGCCCAATGCTCTAGGAATTGTGTCATCCAGCTGCCTCAAAGCCATGGTAATTGTCCTTAAATATTTATAGACAAATTGAGAGCCAAAATGGCACAGGAGAATGAGCCCTGAAGTTAGTCAGTCATAGGACTCTGAACTTGCTATTAAATCAATCTTTGCATTACTTTGGTCAAATCATCTCTGCTCTTTGGGGCTCAATTTTCTCATCTGTAAAATGATGGGATTAGACTAGAGCAGGGTTCCTTAAATCTTTTCCACTCATGAACTCTTTTCACTTGAGGAAATTTTACATGACCCAGGTATATAGGTATGTAACATTAAATTTACTGACACTAAACCATAATTTCTCAACCCTTAACATTCAGTTATGAGACCCAGCTTCAGAACTTGGGGTAACCTCTGAATATATGAGATTGGGGTTTTTGGATTTACTTTGTGTTTCCTTTTAAACCAGGTCTGGTGCCAATAAGTAAAAGTAATAGGGAAGTGAATTCTGGCTTAACTGAGCAATTCTTCTAACAGAGCTAACCCTCAGTGGAAAGGACTTGTCACTAAAAGCATGTAAGTAGAAGTGGGATGTCACTTTATCAAGAATATTAGAGTGTCTTTCTGAAGTAGACTTGAGAAGATGTCCTCTAGAAAGTGCCTTCCAAATCTGCAATTCTGAACCCAGGAGAAGCTCTGAACCTGAACCATAACCCAGTACTGGAGTTAAACCTGGCTGTGCTCAAGATGCCAGATTTAGAGAGTGTCAATCGTACTTGGTGCTCTAGCAAAATCAAAGCAATACAGCTTAGCACATGGCCAGAATAATGAGCTAAAACAGCAGACCAGGCTGAGTTTGTCCTTGGCCAGTCCTATGTCTTACTTCCCTGCTTTAGATTCCTTTCTTCCCCTCTCCCCTGCTGCAGTCTCATGGCAGAGACCCTGGTCCATGGGGACATTATCCCTGTTCTTGATGATTGATATAGTTAGGTAGGCTGCTTGCCTGAAGCTCTTACTTACACCTCAGTTTTGAAGTAGGGGGCACATATACTAAGAAGGGGATAGGGGAGAGATGAGATTCTATTTTTGCACCTAATTATATATAACTTCATATTTTTTTTCAGTAATTAACTATGCATCTTTTACGTTTCTTTAGTCACAGGTCCCATCCTAACCAGGTTTGTGCCTACTGAAATGCTGAGTGATGATCAGCATCATCATAATAACTGATAATAAGTATTTATATACAACATGTCTCAAAAGTCTTAATGGAGTTTAAAACTTTTTAAATAGCTTTAATCATAAGCTATTTATTAAATGTATTAATATTATATAACATAATAATTATATGTTATAATATATAAAAGTATGAGTGAGAAAATATTTAATTATTGATAATAAAAATAAGCTTTAATTGATCAAGCTATTTTTTGTAAAGCATAAAATGGCACTAAGACATTTATAATATTCTAAAACTTACAAAGTAATAACTTATGCTAATTTTATCCTAATAAAAACTCTGTGAAGTAGATACTGCCACTGCTATTAATCTCCCTTCTCCCTCTTTTTTTTTTTTTTAAGTAAATCAGGAATTTGAAGCTCAGAAAAGTTATGACTTTCCTTTGGTGACAAAGATAACAAATGTCAGAGATGAGATTTGAATTCAGGTCTTACATCCAAGTTCAGGGCTCTTTCCTGTATATCACACTGCCTCAAAATTCCAGTGTGCAAATATTTTAACTAAGAGATACTATAAAGGATGTTTGAAGAAAGAAGCTATCTGCATCCAGAAAAAAACTGATAACTAGATGTATAGAATAACTTTACATTCCCCAACACCCTTGCATATATGTGTGCGTGTGTGTGTTTATGTGTGTATGTAAAACACACACAATACATACCTATTTGTGTCTAATGTTCCATATCTCTGGGATGGACTTGAGGGAGGAAAGTTAAAAAAAATAAAATAAATAAATAATGACTTTATTATATATTTAAAAGGAATAGCAAGTTGTATATCATAGATTTGCAGTTTCAGGTGCAATCAGCTTTTTATTATACTATGTTATGGAAATGCTTGTTTTATTCCATAAATGTAAAAAGCAATGAGATACTATAGAATGAAGTTTTAAAATTTTCTACAAATTTCAATTACTCTTACATCTTGGGTCTATATCTACATAGCCAGTTGGTTGTACTATCCACATTGCATTGAATAATAGAATTTAGAGGTAATCCAACATCATTGTTAAGAAACTGTTGCTAAAAGCTCAGTAGTTTGCCTGAGGTCAGACTAGATAAAAAGATCCATGTTTGAACCCAGCTTCTCAGACTCAAATCCAGCGTTTTTCCCTCCAAAGCCATGCTGCCTCTCAGTAAATAAGAGGTATTAAATGAAAGCTTTTGAAATTAAATTGAGAGGAGGGAGCCAGAAGGAGAGAAGCCAAAACTACCACTGGAAACTTGACTGTGGCACACTGCCTAGTGTCTACTGCTGATTCTGAAAATACCAGCTCAGAATGACTCACATAGGTACAGATGGAAGAATAGACTTAATCTGGAAGGATCAGGTTTTTACAAATTTTATTTGTCAATTTAATAGCAAAGCCATAGAGAAATGTACTAGCTTTTTGTTTGTTTGTTTTAGAAAACTGGTGTTTGGCCCAAAACCAGAGGCTTTCCCATCCCTAAGTAATATAAAAGCAATTACAATCCTCATCAATATGAATAAATTTAATTATTGCCTATTCTGTTCTAAAAGTGTCCTTTAAAAAGTGTTACAGAAATGTCTAATACACAGTCCATGCTCTCAGGAAACTTATGATCTAGTTGGGGAGACAAAGGATATATAAAAATATCAGTAACAAAAACCCAGGTCTATCTTCATTCTCCAATCCAGGTTAATATCACAATGCCCAGATGATAGTTAAATAGTTGATTTGAGGGGAAAGAATCAATGTAGAACCAGATTATTGATCCTTTTTCATCCTAAACATCATTGGAGCATGAGAAAGCAGGAGGGCTTAACCTTCAGTAATCTAATTACAGCCCTCTCAGAACACCTGCCACATGAATATGGGAAATTTTACAGATTATGGCTAATTGAGGTAATTTACAGAAGTAGGTGAGATAAAGAAAGGTTGGTAAGAATATAAAGAACTATACAAGAAAGATCTTAACATCACGGATAACTGCTTTGGTGTGGTTATTGATCTAGAGCTATATATTCTGGAAATTGAAGTCAAGTGGACCTTGAGAAGCATTGCTAACAATAAGACCAGGGGAGGTGAAAGATTTGCAGCTGAGATATTCACATACTAAAAAATGATACTATTAAACTGATGTATTCAATACGCCAGCAAATTAGGAAGACTCAGCAGTGGCTGGCTACTTGATTGAAAAAAGATCAGTTTATGTCCCAGTCTTAACAAAGGACAATACTAAAGAATGCTCAAATAACTGAACAGTTATGCTCATTTCACACACTAGCAAGATTATACTTAAGATTCTGCAAGCTAAACTTCAGCAATATGTGAACTGAGAATCACCAGAAGTGCAGGCTGGTTTTCAGAGGCAGAGGAATTAGAGACCAAATTGCCAACATTCATTGGATTATGGAGAAAGCAAAGGAAGTTCCAGAAAAACATCTATTCCTTCTTCATTGAATACACTAAAACCCTTGGCTATGGATCATCACAAATTGTGACAAGTCATTAAAGAGAGGGTAATGTCACATCATCTTACTTGTCTCTCAAAGAACCTGTACAAAGATTACAAAGCAACAGTTAGAACCGAATATGGAACTAATTGGTTCAAGATTGGAAAAGGAATGCAGCAAGGCTGTATATTGTTACCTTGTTATTTAACTTAAATGAAGAGTATATCATATGAAATGCCAGACTAGATAAATCAAAAGCCAGAATTAAAGTTGTTGGGAAAAATATCAACAATTTCAGATATGCAGATGATACCACTCTAGTGGCAGAAAGTAAAGAATTAAGAAGCTTCTTAATGAAGGTAAAAGAAAAGAGTGTAAAAGACATGAAAAAAAATTAAGATAAGACAACTGGTCTCATCATTTCCTGGCAAATAGAGGGAGAATAAATGGAAGCAGTATCAGATTTTATATTCTTGGGCTTAAAGATCACTGCAACTAGTGACTGCAGCCATGAAATTAAAAGATGCTTGTTCCTTGGAAGGAAAGTTATGGCAAATCTGGACAGCATACTAAAAAGCCTAAATGTCACATTTCTGACAAAATTCTGCATATTCAAAGTTATGGGCTTTTCCACTAATAATGTGTAGTTTCTTCTTGAAGAGAAAACAGACATCCAAAATTCCAAGAGATTGGATCCTTTACTCTGAGCTCTGACTCCTTCAACTTGATATAAACATAGGGTCTCCTCTCATCTTCCTCTAGAACTTGTGCTTCCCTTGTGGCCCCACTTCCAACCCTCATCTTATAAAGAGATTAAGGCAGGATCCAGGACTGGACTCAATTTTTTTACTAAAAGATCAACACTTGGTTTCTTTAAAAAAATTTTAAATTTATTTCATTAAATATTTCCCAATTACATGTGATTTTTAAAAATATCCATTTTTTAAAATTTTGACTTCTGAATTCTCTTCCTCTCTCAGCAACTCTCTACTCCTTGAGAAGACAAGCAATTTTTTATTGATTATACCTGTGAAATCCATATTAGCCACATTGCAAAAGAAAACGCAGGGAAAAAAAAAAGAAAGTTTTTAAAAAGTATGCTTTAAGAATCCTACAAAATTCTTTTTATGACACAGATGTGGTGCTGATACTTAAACCAGGAAGGGTCAAAATAGAAAAAGAAAATTATAGACCAATTTCTCTAATGAATATTGATGCAAAAATCTTAAATAAAATATTAATGAAGAGAATATCCCCAGAATAATATACCGTGACCAAATAGGATTTATACCTGAAATGCAGGGCTGGTTCAACATTAGGAAAACTATTAGCATAATTCACTATATCAATAATCACACTAACAAAAGATGTGATTATCTCAATAGATGCAGAAAAAGCATTTGAAAAATCCCACACCCATTCCTATCAAAAACACTAAAGAGTATAGGAATAAATGGAGTTTTCCTTAAAATGATCAATAGCATCTATAAAGCCATCAGCAAACATCATATGTAATGGGGATAAACTAGAACCATTCCCAATAAGACTGGGGTGAAACAAGGTTGCCTACTATCACCATCATTATTCAATATTGTATTAGAAATGTTAGCTTTGGCAATAAGAGAAGAAAAAGAGATTAAAGGAATTAGTGTAGGTAATGAGGAAACCAAAGTATCACTCTTTGTAGATGATATGATGGTATACTTAGAGAATCCTGGAGAATCAACTAAAAAACTACTAGAAACAATTTACAACTTTAGCAAAGTTGAAGAATACAAAATAAATCCACATAAATCATCAGCATTTTTATATATTAACAACAAAGTCCATCAGCAAGAGATACAAAGGAAATTCCATTTAAAATAACTACAGATAATATAAAATATTTGGGAATCTGCCTGCTAATGCAAAATAAGGAATTATATGAACACAATTACAAAACACTTTCCACACTAATAAAGTCAGAATTAATCCCTTGGAAAAATATCAAGTGGAGGCAGCTAGGTGGCGCAGTGGTTAGCTCTGAAGTCAGGAGGACCTGAGTCAAACAAAACCAATGCAGACAAGATTAGAAGGGAAGCAATAAACTGGGAAATTTTTTTTATTATTATTACATTACATTCAAGGATTCTTATAAAGGCTTCATTTCTAAAATATATAGTCAAATTTATAAGAATTCATGCCATTCTCCAATTGATAAATGGTCAAAAAATATGAACAATTTTCAGATGAAGAAATTGAAACTATTTCTAGTCATATGAAAAGCTGTTCTAAATCACTATTGATCAGAGAAATGCAAATTAAGACAACTCTGAGGTACTACCTCATACCTTTCAGATTGGCTAAGACAACAGGAAAAAAAATGATAAATGTTAGAGGGAATATGGGATTATTGGAGCATTAATACACTATTGGTGAGCTGTGAACTGATTCAACCATTCTGGAGAGCAATTTGGAGCTATATCCAAAAGCCTATCAAACTGTGCACACTTTTTGATTCAGCAGTGTTTCTACTGAGCTGGTATCTCAAAGAGATCATAAAGAAAGGAAAGGGACCCACATGTGCAAAAATGTTTGTGGCAGCCCTTTTTGTAGTGGTAAGAAACTGGAAACTGAGTGGATGCCCATCAGCTGGAAAATGGATGAATAAATTATGGTATATGAATGTTATGGAATATTATTGTTCTATAAGAAACGACCAGCAGGATGATTTCAGAGAGGCCTGGAGAGACTTGCTGAGTGAAGTGAGCAGAACCAGGAGATCATTGTACACAGCAACAAGATTATACAATGATTCAGGCTGGTTCTAATGAACTTATGATGAAGAGAGCCATATGCACCCAGAGAGAGGACTGTGGGAACTGAGTGTGGACCACAACATAGTATTTTCAAGGTTTTTGTTGTTGTTGTTGTTTTTTGCTTGCATTTTTTTTCTTACTCACTTTTTCCCTTTTTGATCAGATATTTCTTATACAACATAATTATGGAAATATGTATAGAAGAAGTTTAAGATATATTGGATTACTTGCCATCTAAGGGAGGGGGTAGGGAGAGGGAAAAAATTTGGAATACAAGGTTTTGCAAAAGTGAATGTTGAAAATTATCCATGCATATATTTTTAAAATAAAATGCTTTAATTGAAAAAATAAAATAAAAAAATCTTCCCAGGTTTCTCTGAAAAAAATAAAAGAGATGAGGAAACTAAGGAAAATTGAGATTAAAGGGATTTGCTCAGGGACCCGTAACTACCAAGTCTCTGGGGCTAGATTTGAAGTTAGTTCTTTCAGGTTCAGTGCCATATTTACTGCAACATTTCCCTGTATAAATACTGTATAAATAATATGCATACATACATATTTACTATATTCACTAAAGTTATAATTTTTTTCAACTTCTGGTCAGAAATATAAGTTGACACTCTAATATTGGTCATTAAAATGCAGGGATAAACTTGCAAATAATCCAAGAACTCTTTTAGTTAATGTATATACCTTTTTAAGTATTTTCAGATTTAAGTATTTTTAAGTATTTCAGATTTAAGTATTTTACTAAAATTGAACAAATTAATAAATAGTTACATAGGAAAAAAAGTATGCTTCAATCTGCATTCAGAACATCAGTCTTTCTCTGGAGGTGGATAACAGTTTTCATCTTTGGAATGATCTTGAGTCATTGTCTTGATCAGAAAAGCAAATCTTTCATAGTTGATCATCCTTATAGTATTGCTATTAACTGTGGTCAGTGTTCTTGTTCTGCTCATTTCACTTTGCATGAATTCACATAAGACTTTCTGGGTTTTTCTGAGAGCATACTACTAGTCATTTCTTATAGCACAATTAACTGTTGATTTCTAAATCTATGATTCCCTCACTTTCAGTTCCACATTTTGCTTCTTGAGTTTGTCTAAGGATCTGCTCTAGGGAAACATGTGGTCCTAAATCTGAATTCCAGTGGCCTAAAAGATAATGAACTATGAGTGTGGAGCTCTTGTCAAAGGCAATTCAGGAGACCCATTCATTTATAATAAAGGGCTGGGTGCATAGAGGAACCAAAAACACTAAAAAGCTATGCTGCCTTTATAATAAGGGTTTCTGCCTTTTCCTTCTTCAGGCTTCCAGGATGTCCACGTTATGATCTTTGTAGGTTTTGGCTTCCTCATGACCTTTCTGCAGCGCTATGGTTTTGGTTCTGTTGGTTTCAATTTTCTCCTTGCGGCTTTTGGAATCCAGTGGGCACTGCTGATGCAAGGCTGGTTCCATTCCTTCCATGATGGATACATCTTCATCAGTGTGGAGAAGTATGAAGGACTGGGTAACTCGGGTGGAAGGCATGGGTTCTGAAAAAGCTTTGAGGGAATGAACGAAAACTTCTGTCACATTTTCCAATCACAAAATCTGAAACCAAAGTAAAAGAATTGGAAAAGATCCATCAATCATTGTGTATCATTCCCTTATCTTGTAATACCATTAATTATTCATTCTTCAAGTGTTTATTAATTACCTAGTATGTACCACTTGAAACTGCCCACAAAAAAGTAAACTGGCATTTGCACTTAAGTTTACATTCTACTAAAGGAAGAAGCAACATGAACCCAAATAAAATCCAAGTAAAATATATTTAAAGTAAACACAATATAATTCTTTGGGATCAAGGGCAGCTAAAGGAATCAGAAAAAGCTCTGAGCAAAAGTTGACACTTTAACTGAGCTTAGAAGGAAGCTTGGCACAGTGCCTGGCACATAGTAGGTATTTAATAAATATTTATTGAATTGAATAAAGAGGCAGAGATGCATTCTAAGCATGGAGAGAGTGGGCAGCTTGAACAAAGGCACTGAAAGAAGGCAGGAGGAATGAAATGTCATATACAAATAACAGTAATCACCCGAGGTCCAGAGATGCATGTAAATGCAAGATAACTTACTCAAAATCATATATTGTGACAGTCTAGCCCAACTGCCCTACACATGTATCTCACACATACTAACTCTAGTACTCAACAAATACACATATACTCTTCCTTACTGTCAATTAGTGCATTTAATTCTATTCAACTAACATTTATTAAGCAAATACTATATGCAAATGATTGTACTAGGTATTGGAGGTTGTTTGGAGATGGAGAGACACCCCTGAGATCTGGATGCTGAAAGGTCTGGCCCTTCTCTAGGGAAAGTTGGAGGGCTACTTATCCCAAATTCTTTCTGTATGTTGGGTCCTCTAGCCTTTGTGTAGGACTGAGAATTGCTATAACAACATGAGAAATGCCATACTTAACAAACATCCCCCCAGGCCAGTATTTTGTTTAATAGTTGCAGGGTTGTATGATGCTAAAGCATGGTTGCCTGTGATAACATTCTCAAAATCTAGTAGTGGAAAGAACACTGGTCTAGGAATCAGGAAATGTGTAATTTGTTTTATCATTGAGCCTTAATTTCTTCATATATGAAAAAGGAATTAGCAATATCTTCCTTGTCTACAAGACAATATTGTTGAGATGATCAGATGAGATCATAATAGAATCTCCTCTGTGCCTTTATTTTGAGGTTCCATTAAATGAGTGCCTTCTGTGTTCATATAGAAGCCTGTGTGGAATATTAGGCTGAATCAGGATTAGACTCTGTGCTTAATGAGCTGAGAGTCTAAGCAGAAGCTATACCAGTAGCTGTGATATAAGGTAGAATGCAATAAGTCCCATAAGAGGTAAAACCAATTGTGATGGGAGCTCAAAAGAGGAAGAGACCACATCTGATTGGGGAAGTCAAAGAAGAAGGAAGTTTTCTTCAAGCAAGCTCTTGAAGGGAAAGAAGTAATAAGGAATGGTGGAAAGACATTTTCAGCATGGTAAAGGGCATAAGGAAAGACATGGTAGATCATAGAGCAAGAAAGTGCAGTAGACCATCTAGTCTTTATAGATTTTTATATATAAGGAAACAGGCTAAGGATGATTTTTCAGAGGCAGTTTTCGAACCTGATTTCCTGACTCCAGGCCTAGCACATAAATCAATAATGGATTAGTTATTAATTTTGACTGGAATATCAGGTATGTGTAGAAGAGGGGTGGGCGATAAGGCTGGACAAGGTAAATAGTTGGCGAGATCTCAGAAGGTCTTGAATGTTCAGTTAGGTATTTTGGACTTGAGAAAAAATTGAGGGTGCAGTCCCTGTCTTGAGGGATTTCTAATCCATCTAGAGTGCCCAGATTCTGACTTCTGGAATCGTGCCATCTCAGAGTCCAAGGTAACTCATATATTCCTCTGAAACTCTTTCTTTACAGCCTCATCAATGCTGACTTCTGTGTAGGCTCTGTCTGTGTGGCCTTTGGGGCTGTCCTTGGCAAGGTCAGCCCCATCCAGCTGCTCATCATGACCCTGTTCCAAGTGACCCTCTTTTCAGTGAATGAGTTCATCCTTCTCAACCTTCTCCAGGTAAGGTCACTAAGGCCTCGATGTGATTTTAAATTAAATGAGCCAAAGTAGACCAGCATGATCCTGACAAAAGCAGGAATCTTATTTAGTCCTTGGACCTTCAGCCTAAGAGAATCATTCCCCTTCCCTTGTCTGGTACTTCCTGACTACCTTTGATCTCAGTTAAAATTCAGATGAAATCAGAGATTGTTTATGAGTGGACAAAATGATAGAAGGGGCCCACAGGGAAGAATGGGGAGGGAAGAAAGCCTAAGAAGCAAAGAACCTTGATGGTCCCATGCCTATATTCCATATCAGTTAAGCCTTTAGTGAATTAGTGAATTTTGTGGATTGATTGACATTGACAGCCTTACGGGAGCCTCCATCTCTGTCCTTGGGGGAAAAGTGATCCAGACAAGCAAGGATTGACTCTATTTTTATGCACAAGGTAAAGGATGCTGGTGGCTCTATGACCATCCACACATTTGGGGCCTACTTTGGACTTACAGTGACCTGGATCCTTTACCGACCCAACCTGGAGCAGAGCAAGGAGAGACAGAGCTCTGTGTATACCTCGGATCTCTTTGCCATGATTGGTGAGAAATTCAGTGCTGACATTGGCAGGATCAGGGTGGGCTTTATTTGACTTTTGAAATCTTTGTTTTTCTAGCAATCTGGTGAGATTCAGCAGCCAGTAGTATCCACCCTCATGATGGTGAAATGAAAAGAGAGGGATTCTGGGGTTATTCTTTCTCTCCCTGAATCTCAAAGCTCTGTCCCTTAGCCTTTATCCCCAGTGTGTTCCACTGGCAGACACTGTAATAGGCAAAATTTCAGTATCAGGACTGGTGGGAAGGGCTTATTATCCTGTGTATTTTTTTTTATTTTATTTAAATTATTCCTTATAGCATAAACTGTTTTAGTGCCTACCTAACTTCCTTTGAACCAGGAACCCTGTTCTTGTGGATGTATTGGCCCAGCTTTAATTCAGCTGTTTCCAACCATGGAGATGCCCAGCACCGGGCAGCCATCAATACCTACTGCTCTCTGGCTGCCTGTGTGCTCACTAGTGTGGCCCTCTCCAGTGCCCTACAACGGAAGGGCAAACTTGACATGGTGAGTGGGAGGCAAGATGTGGGGAGGCTGCTGGTGTTCAGGAAACACAGATAGATGTCCCTTTGATATTTGGAGGATTGGGATGAGGTAGCCCAGAAACTTCTCCAGATACCACAAGTTATCAATGTTGTTATCAATGAACTTGTCTTTTTTCTACTATTTAATAATTTTATTGAAAATAGGTTCTAGCATGGGGCTTTCTTTACACATACTCAGTAAATGGTGGATTTTAAAATTTTTTTTTGAGTCAAAATCAAAATTAGGTGACTATCTTAGACTGTGTGAGCGTATGAGTAGAAACCAGATGGATAAGCAGAGGACTGACATCCACTGATGTACAGTGGGAATTCTAATCCCTAATTCTAAGACATAGAGAGAAAGGAAAAAAATGAGAGATTCAAGAGTAGCTCTAAACACAATTGTGAATTGTGTCTTTGGAACATCATGATATTCCCCATTGCTCTCTCAGCTACCCATTGTATTCTTCTTTTCTAAATTGTACTTCCTCTTCAGGCCAGAATTCTCTGGATCCCTATGGTGTCTAAGGTAACAGCTAGACTGATTGATACATGCTTCTCTGCTAATATGCTAAAGGAGACTCTTAAGGTCCTTCTGCCCCCTACCCCAAATGTGTATTTGGACAGTTTAACATAAGCTTTCTGGAGACAATATACTCATATATTTACCTATGTAAATATAGGTATTTATACACCTATATATATATATATATATATATATATATATATATATATATATATATGTTCATTCTTGCTAACCTTTGTGTAAATAAAATCATTGAGATAATCCAGTTCTCTAGAATTTACTATACTATACAGATACACCAGTGCGCATAAAGGACTGATAGGGACATATATGCACGTAAAGTCTGCAGGCACGTTGAAGTGGATACATAAGCACATGTAAGATAAAAGAATCGGAACATGAGTCTATAGTCAACTTCACTGCCTTGTAGTCATAGTATAGTATATATATATATATATATACACATAAAATATGCACATATATATGTTTATATATATATACACACATATATGTAAGTTTATATATATATATGTGTGTGTATGTGTATATCTTATACCTTTGGATTTCTTTTTTTATTTTTTTTATTAAAACTTTTTATTTGCAAATCATATGTATGGGTAATTCTTCAACATTAACCCTTACAAAACTTTCTGTTACAAATTTTTCCCCCCTACTCCCCTCCCCTCCCCTAGATGGCAGGAAATCCACTACATGTTAATTATGTTAAAATACTTGACAAATCGAATATATGTATACATATTTCCACACTTATTGTTGTGCAAGAAAAATCATATCTACAAGAAAGAAAAATCAGAAAAAGGAAATACAATGCAAGCAAACCTCAATAGAGAACATGAAAATGTTATGTTGTGGTCCACATTTCACATCCCTCTCTCTGGGTGTATATGGCTTTCTTCACTGAACAATTGGAACTGGTTTGAAGCATTTCATTGTTGCAGAGAGCCATGTCCATCAGAATTGATCATCATATAGTATTGTTGTTGCCATGTTTAATGATCTCCTAGTTCTGCTCATTTCACTCAGCATCAGTTCATGCAAGTCTCTCCAGGCCTCTCTGAAATCGTCCTGTTGGTCATTTCTTACAGAACAATAATATTCCATAACATTCATATACCATAATTTATTCAGCCATTCTCCAATTGATGGGCATCCCTTCAGTTTCCAGTTTCTAGCCACTACAAAAAGGGCTGCCACAAACATTCTTGCACATGTGGGGCCCTTTCCTTCCTTTAAAATTTCTTTGGGATATAAGCCCAATTATCTTTGGATTTCTTGACTGAATGTGTGCTTTGGCCCTTCTAAACAGACTTTCCCAGGTTGCCAGGGCCTTGGGCCCTAGAGCTGCTCCATCAGGGATGAGCAATGATTATGTTCCCCTTCCCCAACAGGTTCACATCCAGAACGCAACACTTGCTGGTGGTGTGGCAGTGGGGACAGCAGCTGAGATGATGCTCATGCCTTATGGCTCTCTTATTGTCGGCTTCATCTGTGGCATTGTATCCACTGTGGGCTTTGTCTACTTGACAGTAAGGGCTGCCTAATGATGGGGGAGAGGCGGGGGGGGCTGAGGGGGGTCATGATGAAAGAATCATTTCTAGCTGGGTTCGGGATTATTCTGGACTCCCCAGTTCTGCCTTTGTTGGCCCCTCCGTTGCCGGACACACGGCCAATTCTTTTTTCTCCTTAGCCATTCCTGGAGTCCCGACTGCACATCCAAGACACCTGTGGTATCAACAATCTGCACGGCATGCCGGGCATCATTGGGGGCATTGTGGGTGCTGTCACTGCCAATGAGGCTAGCATAGCTATATATGGAGAAGAAGGGTAAGGTGGGGATGGGATGGAGGGATGGGGGTGCTTGGGGTCCCCCTTGACTTTTGTTTCTACAATAACTCATTTTTATTTAAACCCAACCCCCAACTCACTCCTCCATTGCTTCTTAGGGACCTCCTATCTTTTCTTTCAAGCTATTCCCCTATTAGGTTTCAATTAAATTCTTCAAACATTTATTAAACCACTATGGGCAAGACACCGTTGGGTGGAAATTCAAAGGCAAATTGATTCTACTGGATTTCTCCCCCTTCCATCGTACACCCCAGTTTGAATCTCTGCCAAAAAATTTTAGAATGACAAAACTAGAAGGAGTTTAGGAGGTCACTAAGCTCAATCCCCTCTGAAATTACCGGTGAAGAAACTGAGTTCCAAGTATTGGGAGTCTAATGTCTTGTTGTCCATTTAATTCTAGAGGCATTAGCCACCAAGGAAGCAGGTTATTATCTGTATCAAACATTTATTGAGTCCCTACTCTGCTTAGGATCAATCCCCACCCTTGTCTTAATTTACTTTGGGGGGGGGGTGTCTCTCTTTTCCCCTCCAGGCTCAAGAAAGCTTTTGACTTTGAAGGCTCCAAAAGTAGCTGGAACCCTCAAAAGCAGGGCCAGTATCAGGCGGCAGGCATCTTTGTGTCTCTGGTCATGGCCTTTGTGGGAGGAGCCATAGTAGGTGAGTGATTGGGGGTGCATTTGGGAAGGGAAGGCTTTGCATCTATGAGGACATATGAAGTGGGTGTCAGTTGCATTTGGGATGAAATGAGAGCAACAGGATGTTGATTCAGAGAATTACATAATATAAAAAACATTCTTTACTTCCCAGTTAGAGTGGCAACAAAATATAAGAATAGGGTATTGGACTTGGAATGAGGAAGAACTGGGTTAAAATCCTCCTTCAGATAATAGCTGTGAAACCAGGGGCAAATGACATCTCTATAAGCCTGAGTTTTCTTCCCTGCAAAAGGGGAATTATTGTTTTTTTAAAATACCTACTATATTCAGGACACTGAGGGTAATATCACCTGTGGTAACTGCTCCACAGGTTTTGTTGGATCCTCAAGCTGAAAGAATATATGCAAAAAAGTTTTGCAAGCTCTAAAGTATTATGTAAATATCAATTATTATTTTTTCCTCTTTGGGGGAATTGGGCCTCACTTTTCTATTCTGTATTTTGCTGTTGCCACTCTGTGGCTCATTTTGGTATTACAATGGCAACTGCTACCACTTCTGTCTTTGAGGGATGAGAAATTAATTCTTGACCATTATACTTGACAGAATATGAATACTGAAAGGTATATTCATTCATTCCTCTAATCCAGTTTTTTAAATTAAAATTTTAATTATTTTAATTTTTTAATTTTAAGGAGGGGAGTTATTCAAGGGCATACAATTAATTTATTAGTGATAGAACCAATTCTGGGACCAAAGTCTACTGACTCTCAAGTCTAGTGAACTTTCCTGCTAGACTTGAAACTCATTTCACTATCTTCCCAAGAACCAGACAGGATAGACCAAGATAGAAGGTGCCTCTTAAGGGAGTAAACCTCACTCTTATCCTCTGCTTCAATTTCCACATACATTTATTAAGCACCTATTAAGCAAGGCACCCTGCTAGAAGATACATACAGATATTAAATAAATCAAGATCTTTGTCTTCTAGAGATTTAAATCTAGGAAGAGGATAAAGAATAGGCATACAGAACATGGTGAGGTAGGGGCAGTTAGGTGGCACAGTGGTTAGAGCACCGGCTCTGAAGTCAGGAGGACCTGAGTTCAAATTTGGTCTCAAACACTTAACATTCCCTAGCTGAGTGACCCTGGGCAAGTCACTTAACCCCAATTACCTCATCTAAAAGAGAGGTAGAGGAAAAGAGAGAGAGGGAGGGAGGAAGAAAGGAAGGAAGGAAGAGAGAGAAAGAGAGGGAGGGAGGAAGAAAGGAAGAACGGAAGAGACAGAAAGAGAGAGAGAGAGATTTTTAGACCCTGTAGATAGAGACCAAGTCTCACAGTGAGGAAGAGCTGGTTCAAGTTCTGCTTCTGACACAGCTGGCTCCTCAGTGCTCTAGGCAACTCTCTAAAACTATAAATTACACAAGGTGCTGACCTGCACTTGTGGAGGGAATTTCTTCTGGGAGTTTCCTATACTAGTGAAATCAAGGTCTAGTCATGACTATTAAATGGCAATGAGAATTGCCTAAAAAGGTAATTGCTATGCAGATTTTGTTTGTTGGGGTTCAGAGGGTGGGAATGATTACTGATTTCAAAGGTTCGGGGAAGACTTCCTGGAGGAAGTAGCATTTTAGTTGAGTAAAATTTTTTGGTTTTGCTGTCATTGATTCCTTTCAGTCAGGTCCAACTCTTTGTGATCCCATTTGGGGTTTCCAGTCCATTTTACAGATGAGGAACTGAGGCCAACAGGGTTAAGTGACTTGCCCAGGATCACACAACTCTAAGTGTCAGGTTAGATTTGAACTCAGGACTTCCCGACTCCAATGTTCTATCCTTTGTACTACCTCCACTGAGTAGGAGAGGTAGGATTAAAACAGATGGAAGATGAGAAGAAGATGGAGATGGGCTTCTAGACGTGGAGGTTGAACAAGAACATGGAAATGAGCAGAGTGCACATGGAAGGACTGAGTTGTTGAAGGAACTGTTGAGTTTCCTGTGGAAGGAAATTGTGTGAGATCAGGCTGGAAAGAGGGAGTGGAGGGAAGAGGTGGGAGGTGCAGATTGTGTCAAGTATTGAACATGTGGCTATTCCGGAGCTCCTCATATAGCTAAGTATTCAGAGTCCAGCTTAGACTGGTTCTCAGCAGAACAGGCCTGGTGGGAGCCCAAAATAAGGGCATTCTTGGAAAGGATGAGAGAAGGAAGACTTGTTCATTCTCTTAATTTGATCCTATCTTGGGTGGCTTTACTTTAAGGTATCATTTTGAAACTTCCATTTTGGGGACAAGCTGCAGATGAAAACTGCTTTGAGGATGAGGTCTATTGGGAGGTGAGTGCCAAAGGATAAGTAATCTTTTCCCAATCCAGCTGTACTGCTATGTTCATTTTATAAAACCAGGATATAATTGATTGTGGCTAGAATGATGGACAGAGACTTGGTCTCTGGGTGACATTTTTTTTTTTTAGTGTTAGGGATCATGGAAGCAAAAAAAAATGCTCTTTTATTCTCAGAATCTTAGGAGCAAGATGAAAGTTTTGGGCCTTTTAATACATCCAGTATAACTCAAAGTGGGTGCTAATTAATATGACTCCCAAGACACATCTGAAATGGTTCTAAATATTCAGGGCAGAATTATAAGTAAAATATGGAATAAAACCTCATTATTTCAGACTTTATTAATCTGGAATTTGAAGTTAGATAATTAGAAATTAATCAGGGATGATCAGTTTTGGAATTTTTCTTACCCTTATCTATTTTCAAAAAGGTTTTCCTAAGTAAGCTAATTTCACTGATTAAAAAAATTTTTATTGAGTTTCTCCTAGGCATAAAACTTAAATATCTGTCTACTTTAATCTCAATCTGTTCAAAGAGATCACAACTTCCCTATAACTCAGTATAACTGTAATTGTAACTATACATATACAACTGTCTCCTATCATCACTGCATGACTAGGGAATCTCTTGGAAGGAGGGGAACAGGGGACCTATCTACTGACTATGGCTAGAGGAAGGCCTCTCTAGAATTAATGAAGTTCCTATGTTCTAGACCTTGACTGAATTCAGATGAGCCAATATATCTGTACAGTAACTATATTACTATAAATTATATGTATATTATTATCATCTTAGCTAAATACTCATCCATATACCCACTATATAGTATACAATAGTCAATTAACACAGGGCATAAGTCATGAAGGCTTGCCCTAAGACTGAACAGTAATAAACAAGGTAAGAGGCTAGGAGTTCAGGTGGTCCAGACAAAGGGTAAGGGGTTTTCAGCAAACAGTCACTAGGAACAAATTCAAGAGACTAAGAATCCAGGAGATCAAGACAAAGACCTTGAAACAGGCCAGAAATTGATGAAGAATCAGTAAACTAGGGAATTAGTCAAGAGACTCACGGTACCAGTAATCAAATTAAAGGTGGTTAAAACTTATTTGTAAGCAAGGGGTATCTGTGTAAGGGGTCAAACTTTTTGATTGGACAGGAATTAGAGTTAGGATATATTATGGACTTTTGTCTACAAGTTTGAGTGGTAAAGTAGCTATAGCTGAATGAGGAATTAGGAAACTAATAGAAGAGAGAGAAAGACTTAAAAAGCAAGGGCCTACTAGCATCAAATTATAAACCATTCTTTCCAAGTCATGAAATAAAGTCCCATAAAATCCAAATAAAATAAAATAAAATCATTTATCTAAGTTTTCTGTACCCAATGTATTAACCTGTATTACTTTAAAAAAATATATTACTATTCAGAATCTCTGCTATTTCCTTCCAATCATTCCACATTAGTATGGTTTATCCTGAGCACAAGATGGGCATCATTACCTTTGTCAAAAAGTTCTTCTCTGGAACTACAGCACCACAGAAAGAGTGATGAATTTGGGATAAGAGCCCCTGGGTTAAATCCAAGATCTGCCATTCACTCACTAGAATAGATGACTTTGGGTGGATGGAGCCACTTTAATTTCTATGGGCCTCAGTTTCATCATCTGTTAAGGGAGGAGATTGGACTAAATGATTTTCAGATCCTTCCCAGCTCCAAATCTGTGAATTTACAAATATGGAATACTGCTCTGTTCTTTCTCTCACTTAGCAAAAATTTGAACTGTTACCTGTGGAGCTTCCACATTACATTTAATTCTGCTCTTGGGAGTCATCTTAACTAGCGTCTGCACTTCCACACCTCCAGAAAGATGGGATATTCCATCTTCAACATGGGCACCTGTGTAACTATTAGTCTCTCTAGTTGTACCAGCTGCTTAAAAATTCAGAGCTGAAGCTATTTTAGATTACACTTAAAACGAGAAGGGAATGTATTAGTCTCACGAGTCCTTTTATGTAACCAGATCTAATGTGTTACCTCTTCTTACCCTCAGAAACTCACTCTAATTTTGTTCTGTTTTGACCTTCATAATTTATTTTAAAGATCACATTACACCTATCTTTGCCATGTAAGTCTTTCAATGGCCTATGGCCAAAAGCAATAAGACATAAAATCTTGACCTAACAAAAGTTTTAAAAGTGAAGTTTTTCCCAGCAGACCACTCGGCTCAGCCACTTTTGATCCTGAGCATGAGATGAATTTATTTGATGGGAAGATGTCAATTCAGAGATTGTAATATGCTAAATGACCACAAGATGGCACTTGTGACATGCCATATACCTATTGCAGCTTCTTTTTCCCCCTTCCATTAGCTTGACTGACTCTAATCAGGAACATCACCATGGAGTCATAGGAAAGGACTAGGAGCAGGTCATGGTGGATCGGTGACATTTTATTTATGCAGGTGCCTGAAGCTGAGAAGAGTAATGATTACCATCATGAGGATACGGCCCTCAAGCCTGTGGCGTCATAACGCAGATACCAGGTCCCCATGGAAGAGAAGCAGGTGGGAGTGTACCTAGAAAGGGAATTTAGGGAATATTCTAGGACAAAGCAAAGGACAAGCTGGACCCTACAAAAGAGCAGACATAAACTTGCAAGAGGACCAAACTGATCATATCAGCAGAACACGATCAGTCAGGTCGGGGCTCCATCACCCAGCCTCTCTGGTCCATAGCCCCAGAACCAGCCTAGACTTGAGTTAGCCTCTTGAAGTGGAGAATTGGGTTGGACAGTTATTTCTCTCAATAAACTCTACCTGACATTGCCCCTTGGAATTTGGGATCCCTTGGATGGCAAGTCAAACAAGGGGAAAAAAGGGGAAAATATGGGTGTTCTGCTGGGGGAGAGTGGTCTTTTACCACTCTAACTAGGTAATGGTCAATCTGTCAAACACTTGCTTTGTGCCAGACACACTGGAAATTAAAAAAAAAAAAAAAAGGCAAAATCTGTTCTCTGACCTTAAGAAACTCACCTTCTAAGGGTAGAGAGAGCAGGCCAATAGCTATGTATGCATATCTCTCCGTATGTATGTACATATATTTACATGTGAGTGTTTATATGTATATATATATTCGTGTATGTGTGTGTTATAAATGAAAGACAATCACTTACAGGTACTTGTATGAGAAAACTTTGAAAGGCTTCCTACAGAAGACAGGATTAATGCTGAATCTTAAAAAAAGTGAGGATATGTTAATCCTTAATTCTTTTATGGTGTGTGGTATGATACATTTATCAATGAACTTCACACATGTTGGGCATCTGGTAAATGGGGGAAGAAAAGCACTGGATTTTGGAAGCTTGGAACCAGGATTCTCTTCTGGCCTTTTATCACTTTCTAGTTATGTCATGCTAAGCAGGCCACTTCACTTTCCCTCATTTATAAAATGGAGGGTACCAATATTTACCCTGTCTCCCTCCTGAGAGGGTTGTGAGGAACACATGAGCTAAGAGAGGGACATGTTCCACATAAATGTATGGCATTTTCATTGAATCCTGCCAAGGATTTATCTGTAGGCCTTGAAGGTGACAAGCCTGCAGCAGAGACCAGGGTTGTTCCAATGCTTAATTGATAAAAGATTTGGGATATCCAGCAAGGTTAGGGGATCAGAGGGTAAAGGGAAAGGTGAGCAGCTGACTCCTTTATAGAGAAAGAATAAAGTCAGCAGGACCCAAGAGGTGGGCTCCCTAGCTTTCCTAGCCCTCTGAGCTCCAGGAGGGCCTGGCCAGGTGATAAATATTCTTGGACTTTTTCATCTCCAGGCCTCCTTTGGAACATCTCAGCCTCCGTGACTTCAGGAATGAGTTTGTTTTTCCCTGGAGCCAGACTTGATGCACTGATTTGCTCCCCACCTCCACCCCCTGGATTCTCTACCCATCCACTTCTCTACCATCAACCTCCTACCTCCAAGCAAAAGATTCTTCTCTTTCCAAAGAACTTCCCCGGCAGAGACTGACAGGCTGCCTGGGAAAGGTCTGAGTACTGAGGAAGGAGAACAGATAAAAGAGAAGGCTTGAAATTGGGTTCCAGAGGGATGGGAATCAAGGAGTCTATGTTTAGGTTACAGGATCCATGGGAGTAGGAGGCCAGAGCCTGAGGTTTTCCTTTTGTAGGGGAGGGGAGGAGAACAGGCAAGTTCCATTTGGACTAGGGGCTTTTCTGGGCTGATAATCTGCATCTTGAGAGAGGATGGGTTCTGCTGCAAGAGAACTATTCCCCAAGACAAGCAGATTCTGAAGCCTTTGTACCCTGTAGCTCATGCCTTACACTCCACTTCCTTAGTCTCCCTGCTCCCTGCCTACCCTACTTCATCTTGAATTGCTGTTGATGCCAGCCTGAGCAAATAAAATGGTGGTGATGTCCATTGTAAAGAGTGTGAATGCTTGTAGATTTAAAGGGCTCCATGATGGTACCAGGCATAGAACCAAGGATGTTGCCCACCTTCCCACAGATTACCTTACACAAAGGAAACAAACTCAGCCCAGAGAAGGTTGGTTCATTAGGTGAATTTAGAATGAAACCCCAGTCTTACCTCTTCCTGCCTCTAATCTGAATGCTTTCAAGGATCTGAGATGCTACAAATGCGGCCTCTTCCCTACACTTTCTTGGTCTTTAAAAACTGCAAAGGATGATATGTGGAAGAAAGGGGAGATAAGTCAGGGCAGTATTCCTTTTTATCCCTTATTCCAGCAGCAGAGGATAGAAGCAGAGGAGAGTCTTTGATTTGGTTCACGAAAAAGGACATATCCTTGGTTGTCCTGGGGATGGAGAAGGTATGGCATTGATAGACCGAATCATCCTTCCTCACAGATCTATTCTGACTGGTTGCCACCTCAGCCTTTGGGCTTAGGAACACAAGGGTCTTGCCCTCCCCACCCTTGTCTCTAAATGGCATCATTATCGTAAATGAGCTCTGGGAATACGACACCTCTCTCTGGAGAAGAATCACACAAATTTGGGGGTTTGCAAGCGACCAGTTCCCAGCTCTTCTATAATATTCACTTTGTTAAGCTCACTTCCAATCCTCCCCAGCCTTTTCCATGAGATTCGTCCACCACCTTATTCAAAGACAAGCCTCTTCCCTCCCCCCTCTCCTGTGTTCTTGTCCCCTACCCTTGGGCCCTCTCCCCCCATAGGAATTGAAGCTTTCAAATGTTACTTGACCCTCTGAGAACCCCAGCCTCTTTCCTAGGGGTTCTGAACCTGAACCCTCCTCCTCTATACTCTTCTGCTACTCCTCTTGGTCTGGGCTTTACAATAAAATTGGACTACCACTAGGAGGCAATTAGTGGAGAGTTCAAAGTTTGAGGAAGAAGTGAGATGTAGCACCCAGGTATTTTTTGAGGATGTGATTTTTTTCTGTTATCCATCATCTTCACCACTCCCAAACCTCCCATCCTCCCTCTCTGCCATGCTCACCCCAGCCATCGCTCTAAACTGCTTGAGCCATTAATTCTCAGCTGTCCCCATCGTGGGGAACCAGCCTGTAGGAAAGGTCACACCAGCCAGGCCCTCCCCATAGCCCGTTTCTGAAATTCTCTCTGCAGGGATGGGGATGGGGGACAGCATCTCCAGGTCCATTTATTTCTTCAAAGACCTCCTTCTCATCCCCACACCCTCAGCCCAGCCTAGTTTATGTCCTGCTCATAAACAGGTCTACTATTCTTAAGGCCATTGTCAGTTGGAGCTGATCAAGATCTCAATTGCCTAAATCTGCCCTAGGCGAGGGGAGCCTAAAAAATAGGGGGTGTTGAGGGCGGGACGAGCAAGAGACCCCCTCCTCCTCAAAAAAAGCACTTTATTCCTTGCACCTGAGGAGGGATTTGAAACGTAACCTATTCATGTTCCTGGAGATGTAACACCCCTCATTTTCCATGCTGGGTAAAGACAAAAACCCTTTACAACATGTTTCTGGAACTTGTCAGCAGCTGCCAGGAGGGGCATGTTAATTAAACGTCGGCAAAGATGGAAGCAAGAGGCCTCGGCTCTAATTGGACAGTTTGCTTCTCGGAATTGAAAAACATTGTGACAAAGGAGGAGGTGCGGGGCGGCTCACAAAGGGGTGCCGCGGAGGGATCCGGCTGGGCGGCGGGCGGGATGATGGCTTTGATTTCAGCTGATTCAGGCCCCCGGAGCTCCCCGGCTAGGGGAGGGCTGGGAAAGCCCCTTCCAGGGGGCAGTGAGGGGCCGGTCCCCCTTCCCCCCCTCGCCCCCCAGCTCATTGCCCCGCTGCCCCTAGGCTTCGGGAGAAAGGGAGATGGGCTGGAGCCCAGGGATTTTTTTTTTTTTAATAATCACCCACAGATAATTTCCTTAGAATAATTTACCATTTTCAAAGCCCTTTCACACGCGCAGTTTCACTTGATCCTCACCATAGTCCAGCGAAGTAGGCGGGGCAAGCCTCCATAGTCTTCTTATCATTAGTAGCAATAATGAGAATGCACATTTGTGTAGCGCCCTAAATTTTAACTAAGGCTTTCTTCCCAACCAACCGTCTCTTTGAGGTCAGCAGTGCCAGGATTATTTATTTTCATTTTGCAAACAAGGGAACTGAGTCTCAGAGAGCCGGGTGTCCGTCCTTCGTTCTCATTGGAGGTTCGCAAAGTGCTTCGAATTTATCTCACCTATAGTAACGAGCCGGTGAGGTATCCCCAGTTTTACTGATGAGAAAAATCGAGGCTGAGAAAGATTCCATGGCCTATTCGGGGTCACACGGCTATCAGGATTAAGGAGGAGGGTTTAGAGAGCTCTTTCTGACTCCAACTGCAGCCCTCTATCCCTTATTCAAATGGTGTCAAATTCAAAAAGAAGCGGGGACCACTAATTATACGTAAGGATCCTTGTTGGCTCCATATTGATTTAGTTTTAAAATGGAATGTTATTTAGATATTATTGTGTTTTTATTTATTTTGTTAAATATTTCCTAATTACATTTTAATGTGGTTCCCAATGAACCCGAGGGGAAGGAGGAGGCTCATGAAGCTGCTGGAGGTGTGTTTGCCCTTTGCCCTTTTTGTTGTTCAGTCATTATTTCACTCATGTCCAATTTGCCGTGATCCCATCTGGGGTTTTCTTGGCCAAGATATTGGAGTGGTGTGCTGCTTCCTTCTCCGGCTCATTTTACAGAGGAGGAAATTGAAACACACAGGTTACAGTGACTTGCCCAAAGTCACACAGCTATTAAGTTCTGGACTCAGATTTGGACTCAGGAAGATGAGTTTTCCTGCCTCCACACCCAGCACTTTATCCAACCTAGCTGTCCTCAGCCCTGTATCACTTATCTTTAAAGTAACTTGTGCAGTGTCATAGGCTAATAAATGAGAGGGTTCAAACCAAGTCTATTTGATTTAAAATCCAGACCCCATGCCATGACAACACCCAAAGTGAAGAAACTGAAGTTCAGTGATGCTGTTTCAACCTGACCAGGCTTAGCGCTAAGTAAGGAGCAAATCTGTCTTAGAAACCAAACTGTTTGATTCCTATCAGTCTGATATTTACCACTTCACCACACTTCCTTTCAGAAACAAAAAGGAAAGGAAGGTCCCTGAAAGCAGTTCTCTTGGAAGAACTTTGATGGAGGTATCCCTCATCCCAAAGGAGCCTGTCTTTGGGAGATTTTAGGTGGGAAGAGTGTTCAGAGATTTCTAGAAGGATCTAAAACAGCTGGAAAAGAAGAGAATATTCTGTACTTATGTCTTGTCTATCAATGACTTTAGGGGTTTATAAGCAAATTAGATTTTTGCTGTCTTTTTGTATCTGCCTGGCATTTATACAAAGAGTTGAAAGTTGAAAGGATCTTACAAATTATCATTTCAGTATGGTAGAAAGAAAGCTGGTGACTTGGGATACTATTCACCTACTTTATGTTGGGAGGCAACAAAAGATTGAGGATCAAAAAGGCAAAGAGCTAGTCTCTAGTTTAACCAGAACTCCTGGGAGCCTAATGGAGGCCAAGGGACAGAAGCAGTCTCCCAGAATTCTGAACTGCTTTCCTAAAATGTATGCAGTTGAAAAAAATAGAGAATGGTCATGAAGAGACCTAAGGGAACTATATAGTAATAACCCAGCATTGGAGGAACCACTCCATAGTCCCTCGTTATCTCCACTGGGATTGACAGGCCCAGATAACAGCTTCCACCTTCCATCTTCTGGTGTCAATGAGACCAATATTGGGAGTGTTGTAATGAGGTGTCATATTATAATCACAATATTCTTAAACACTTTTCTTAGCCCTGGAGATAGGATCATGGACATAGTTGGCTCCTCCTTCTGCTCCTTGATTTTTCCCTTCTTATCCCTTTGCCTCCTTTCTTCCCAATTTCTAATTCTCCATCAGCTTATTCATTAATTTACTTCATTTATTGCATTTTAAGTTATTGTGATAGACATGATTTCAGCTTTTTTTCATCCTCTCTTATCTCTAATCTTTCTCATTCATCTTTCTTTTCCTTCACCATCACTGCATTCCCCTTTAGGTAAAGTACTGTGATGGGGGAAAGAGGAGGTGGAAGGGAGGGGGAGCATAAGTTGAGAGGCTGGTTTGGTGTCATTGTGAACCAGAAGGAAGTGTGGGAAAAGATGCCATTGTAGGCCTCAGGCCCAGGGGATTAAGAGGTACAAATTGGATGGGGAGGGCTGAAGCCATTGACCAAAGCTCCCTTGAGTCAAGTTCCCAAGGGGGGAGAGATTGGAACAGCCTATGTTCAAGTGGTCTCCAGGGCCCTGCTGGCCCCATGGATAATCTCCTGGGAGCTACTGGCCCAAGGAGCAAGAAAAAAATACTCATGTAAATATGATCACCTCCTCAGGACTATGAGGTGGAGCTGATAGTGGGTCTGAGGAGGTGATAAGAGAAAGAAAGTCTCTTAATCCCAGGGTTAATAGACAGGCAGGTGGCCTTAAATCACAGGTCTGATCCTCCAAAGGGTAGCTCACTCTGCACCATTAGGACAGCTGAGGGTATTACCTTTGTCAATCTGGTTAAGAGAATTCCAAAGAAATCATTTACTCTGAGCCAGATGATTTGGCAAAAATATAGATAGGCAGATAGGTAGAGAAAGGATGGTGATAATAATAATAATAATAGCTAATATTTGTATAGTGGCACTGTATAAATGTCAGGTACTGTACTAAGCTCTTTACAAATGTTATTTCATTTGAATCTCACAACAGCTCTGGAAGGCAAGTGCTATTATTATTTCCAGTTTATAGATGAGGAAACTGAGGCAGTTAGCAATTAAATGACCTATCCAAGGTCATTTACATATACAAGGCTAGAGTAAGCATCTGAGACTAGATTTGAACCCAGGCCTTCCTGATTCTCAAACTAATGCTTTATTCATTGATAAATAGTTGGATAGAGCATTTAGTAAGCACTTGCTATGTGGCAGACATTGTGCTAAGTGTCAGGAATACAAAGAAAGACAAAAAAGCCCTGTTGGAGTTTACATTCTAAAAAGAGAAACAAAAAACACATAACAGCAAGCTGGAAAGTTGAGCAGAGTGAGGGAAGGCTACCTCCTCTGTATACCTATTGATATGGGTATACAGTTCGGTGTTCTGGTGATGGCATGAGAATTGGACATATTTATCTTCAGGAAGTATTGGAAGTTGGAACAATTCTTTATGTGTGTGTGTACGTCTGTGTATGTAAGTCTGAGTCAGAAACTCTCTTGGTGACTGGTCCATGTTCACCATAGCAGTGAGACTTGAAAGAAAGGTGTCAGTGGGTAAGGGGACTCAATTGGAGTGCACCTGGACAGGATGAGGGAGAGAATGAGAGATAGTGTGCCTCTTGTGAGGAAGAGGAGAGTGGGTGCTGAGAATACATGTGCTTGAGCTGGGGTGTGTGTGTGTGTGTGTGTGTGTGTGTGTGTGTGTGTGTGTGTG
>JAJPUD010002876.1:162267-177267 GCA_023553655.1 Myrmecobius fasciatus
GTGTGTGTGTGTGTGTGTGTGTGTGTGTGTGTGTGTGTGTGTGTGCATGTGTGTGAACGGCCCTTCAGAGCCTTCTGAAGGAGTTCTGTAAATTGTAATCAGATTAAGGCAGCCAATCACTTAAGGCTCTTGAAAAGGGCACACGATTTCTAATCAGTCCTGAGCACTGAGGCTCACAAAGGCTCTAAGGAACTCAGCAGGAGCCAGGCCCTCTGGAGGGCGGGGGAGGGGACTGCCTTTCTTTTCTCTCTGTCTCTTGTAATTATGTCAATTTGCTAGCCAAATTGTTTGCTTGAGTGGACAGTGGGGGCTTGTGCCCCTATTCATGTGGTAATGTGGGAACAAGCCTGGCCTCCTGACTGGGACCAGGAGATGTCCCTGACCTTCTCAGTCAGGGTGGAAGCTGCCTCCAGGCCAGGAGTGAAAAGTGCCCATATTTTCTGGTTAGGTTCCAGGAAAGATGGACCCAGGATCATGGGCTTTTATCTCCTAGACTCTCCCAGCTGGCAAACCCCACAGACTGATACCCCCATTGAATCCCCACTCAGGACTGACTCTTCCTTCAGGAATTCCCAAAAACTTCAAGCTTTGAGGCCCCGATCTTCTTGGACCACCTTCAAGGGCATAGAATCTAGATTTAAAGCCATATGCAAGCCCACCTTGGGACTATGGCAGAACCACTAAGCTGGGTGGAGAGGGGTAGGGATGGGGGCAAAGGGAGGAACAGTGGAAGAGTAGCAGAGGAGGTAGGGCTTATGGGATAGGGAACTCTCTCCCCCTCGATTTATCTTTTCATATGTGTAATATACATATTGCATATATATGTGCACCTATTTTACACGAGCACATAGCTGTGCATGACACAGGACAAGAATGACAGCATTTAAGGAGGGAATTGTACCCACCCCCTGGCACAGAAATGGTTTTTCCTCCACTGAATATGACATTTCACAGGTGGCTGCCTTTTTCAATCTCAGTGAACGTCCTTGAACAGATGTCCCATTCAAGGAGAAAAGCAATGATCTTCTGGCCCTTGGCTTATACTCTGAAGGCTTTTGTGAGTGGAGGATAGGCTTCCAGGGTCACTGTCCCATGCATACTAAAATACCCATTGTGGTCTAATAGATTATTGAATCATAAATTTAGAGCTAGAAAGGTCATCCAGTCTAACCCCCTTATTTTACAGATGAGGAAACTGAGTATCAAAGAGCTTAAATGACTTTCTCAGGGTCATGTAACTGGTAAGTATCTGAAACGATTCAAACTGAGATTTTCCTGATCCTGAGTCTGGATCTTGGCCATTAGGACACCTAGCTTGAAGTCAGAAGGGAAAACATATTGCTGATATGACCCTGAGGCTGAGTGTCCATATATTGAGCATCCTTTGTTTGCTTTTTTTTTTTTTTAAGGAGCTTTTTACATTGTGGAATTTTGGGGGGGAAAGGGCCCAGGGACACACAGCTAGTAAATGTCAGATGTCTGAGGCCAGATCTGAACTCATATTCTCCTGACTGGATAGCTGATGCGCTATCCATTGTACCACCTAGCTGCCCTATAGCAGTATCTAATAAACTGAGTTTTAGTTTTGATCTTAGCATGCCTTGACTATTAAGGATCCACCTACTGAGGCTGAATTTTAAATATTCTCCAGATCCCTAAAATTCTTTCTCCATAATTCCTTTAAACCCAGCAGTGTATTTGAGGATGCTGTCCACAGTAAGACACAATAAAAGATAAATCAGTCAGTAGCCCATAGGACAACCCATAGGGTAGGAACACAACAAAAAATAGTAGTCAGCATTACTTTTTGTAAATGCACATATTTTTAATGTAGTAAAACTTTTGCTCTTCTTGGCAGAGAGACATCAATATGGATAGTCAAGGGTTGAGCCATATAGTGAATGATCCAAGCCAATGGTTCTTAACCTTGGGTCTGTGAACTTGTTTTCCTTTGCTTAATATGCTTAGTTTCCCTTGTAATCCTATGTATTTAATTTTATTCATTCAAAAAAGATTATTCTGAGAAGGGATTCATAAGCCTCATCAGACTGTCAAAAGATTCTATAATACAAAAAACTTTTAAAAATCTCTGTTTTGATTGTACCATGAACAAATGACACAGAGGGAGTACAATTCCAAAACTTTAGACCCCCAAAATGCTGTATTGGGCATTGGGCTGAGATGAACTCAGATGAATTGGCTGAGTGCATCAGAGAAGCTTATTGTAGTCATAGGCTCTTAACCTAATAAGGTTTTGAAGCAGAAATGCACCTTAAACGCCACCAAGTCCACCCCATTATATAACAAATAAAGGGACAAACACTGAGAGAGTTCCGACTTGAAATCTTCCTAGTCTATTATGTGGAATCAAGGAGAACCTAGATAACTACCTAATGGAAGTGTAATGGAGGGGATTCCTATGCTGAATAGGAAGTTAGACCAGATAACTTTTAAGTGCCTTTTAAAGACTCAGTGAGTCTAGGGCATTGGAATAGAATAAAGAAGAGAGAAGAGAAAGGTGAGAGTGGCAGAGGAAGCAGAAATGTAGGTAGGCCTACAAATACAAGTGTGAGCCTTATAGAATCACATAGATGTGAGCTGAGCAAAAGAAGGTTTGAAGATCGATCCATTCACACAACTTCAGCCCCTTAAAGCCATTGGAGTCTGCTTCCTCTCCAAGTCACTTCTAAAATTTCCTTCTGATAGGGATATTAATTCAATACGTGGGGCCCCAAAGACGAAGGAAATCATACCCTTTTGCTTAGATTGCCAATTGCTCCAACATGTCTTCTGTCTTCTAACTCAGAGGACTTTTGAATTAATTAACTAAAGCACTATATCTTTTTTAAAAGTTTAATTCAAATCTACTTTTCTGATTATTAAACATTTATTTTCCCTCCCTCTCCTTCCTCTGTCCTAAATGAACAATAAAAAAAGAAAACCCTCATAATAATAAGTCAAACAAAATCTCACATTGACCATGTCCACTAAAAGCATTATTTGTATTAAAGGAACATAAGACCCTTTTGAGTAGTAGAGAGAGCACTGGGTTAAGAGTCAACAAAAGGAGGATTGAAGTCTGTCTTTCCTACCTTCTATCTCTGAGACCTAGGCAAGTGACATAACCACTCTGGGCGTTTCCTCCTTTGTAAAATGAAGTCTTAAAGTCCCTTCTAGCTCTAAGTCCTAAGATTCTTTGAAAAAGATAGAATTAGGGGCAGCTAGGTGGCACAGTGGATAGAGCACCAGCCCCGAAGTCAGGAGGACCCGAGTTCAAATCTGACCTCAGACACTTAACATTCCCTAGCTGTATGACCCTGGGCAAGTCACTTAACCTCAATTTGCCTCAGCAAAAAGAAAAAAGAAAAAGAAAAAGATCGAATTAGCCAAGGGGAATGTTGTTTAGGAAGCACAGAGTCAGCTGCCAATTTCACAGAGATATTTCCAGCTCAGGAATTATCAAGAAATTATACAATAGAAAGAGGTGATGGACTGGAGAGAATGAGAGGTATCAGGTAGACAATCAGAGCACTGCCCTCTGCTCCCCTCAAGCTAGGGGGGGAAATGAAGGAAAGGCTCCAGCTTGTTGGGTAGACCCCTGAGGCAAACACTGGTTTGACAAGAATTGAATAAGATAGACACCCACCTTGGATAGGATGCAATTGACACTCTTGGAGGCACTCTTCAGATCCCTTAGATCAGAGGTCCATTTTCACATTCCCAGCACAATTCTTACCCTTCTCAAAGAACTTTAGGCTAGTACTTTCTACCTTACCATAGTATCTGCCTTGATACTCTTCCAAGTAACAGATGACAACCTGGCCTTCTGCCCACACTCTTGCCTTGAATTAGACTTGATGTCAGAACCAGTTGCTTTTGGACCCAAACCTGACCTGGGAAGCTCACTGATTCTAATTATGCTAAGTCCTGGAATAGAGAGGCAGGAAGAAAGGAGAAAGGCATAAAAGAAGCCTACAAGTAGTCTCTGTCCTCAAGCAATTTAAGAGTCTTAATGGGGAAGGCAAGATTAATATATATCTTAAGAGTTATCAATATAATATAGTTATCTCTTCCACACTGTGAGGATTAGGGGCCCTATGGTCTGGAAAATCCACATACATTTTTTGTCCCTCCCTTTAAATTAGAAAGGAAGTTTGAATTTCCCTTTTCTTTAAAGGGGGTTTATTATACCTTATTGTTAAATTGGGATTAATATTTGGTCATAGATTCTGTGTCATGTACTGGCCTTCACCTGTTATCTGTAGTTTTCCATAAAACTCCCCCCAAATTCCCATTTGATTTCTCATACCAAACTGCCATACAGCAAAACTGTATTGGGGAAAGTTGTGATGTGGAAGGAATAACTGTATAGAAAATTAAATGCCAAAATGAGTAATAATACAGCTAAAATATATTGGAATTGAGAAAAGGGGATGCTGTCTTACTACATGCTCTAACCTAATATGCTAACTTTGTAGTACTACTAGGGAGGAAAAATGCAAGTAATAATCACATCGACCTAGTTCATCTATCAACTTGGAAACTACTCATTTGCTACTCTAAAAATTTATGACTGAAAGCAATAAGGAGTTGGTTGAGACTGCTGCTAAAGACTGGAGTCAAAATGAATTTATGGACAATGTAAAGAAAATCAGCTTTGAAAGCCTTAAGAACTCTGATCAATGCAATGACCAACCATGACTGCAATAGACCTATGATAAAAAATACTTATCAACTTTTATCAGAGAGATAATGGTCTCAGAGTGCAAACTAAGACATGTATTTTTTGTATGTGATCAATATAGTAATTAGTTTTATGTGACTCTGAATATTTCTTACAAGGATTTTACCTTCTTTTTTATTTGGATGGGTGGGTCAGCAGGCAATAAGTATTTCTTAAATGCTTGTTATGTGTCAGGTACTATGCTAAGTACTGGGGATTTAAATACAAGCAAAAAAAGAAACATTCCCTGCCCTACCCTGCCTTGTTTTAATGGAAGAAGATAAAACATAAAAGGGAATTAAAAAGGAAGGAGAGGGATAAAAATACTTGTTCTGAGGGAAGTTCCAGAGTAAGAAGGTAGATAAACAAAGTCTAGAAGAGCACAGTTCAGAAGAATGAACTATGGTCTCCTTCACCCTATCCCCTAAGATGAAGGTCCCTGGGAGGAACTCACCAGTGGGAAAAGAGGAGCTAACAAGGTGGAGGGAGGGCTGTTTTTGAGTGAGAAGGCCCTAGGCACTGATAGAAGTTCCAGGATGAGAACACAGCTGAATCATAGCAATAATCTCAAGAGTCAGAAGCACATCTAGGAGGGAAGTGAGTAGATGGGCTAAAGGAGGGAGAGAAAATAGATTTTTAATAATTGAAAAAAAAAAGTTAAATAAAAAATGACTCCGTGGCATTTTTATGTGTATATATGTGTGTGCATATTACCTCAGAAAGTAGCAGTAATGCTACAAGACTGAGGAAATGTGGGTTTGGTATAATGGAACCAAGTTAGCAGGGAGTAGGAAATTGTGAATGGGACTGAACTGGAGAATAATTCTTGGAATTGGGTACAAAGCTAATTATTGATAGCTTTTGTTTTAAATATCCTCTATTCCTCTTGTTTACCAAACAAGAAAAACTTATTTAGTACTTTATCCTCCCAACAACCTCATATGGAAGGTTGCACAAATATTATCACCGTTTTTCAGGAAAGGAAACTAAGACTCAGAGAGAGATCCCACAATTTTCCCAGTCACATAGCTGATAAATGGAAGAGCTAGAACTTGAATCAAGACATTTTAGGCTCCAAGTCCAGGGTTCTTTTCCCAGTCCCATATTGTCTCTTCCACTTTGCACATAAGCCAGCCTGTTTCTGCCTGCCCCACGCCCAGATGACCCTGGAAGCAACAGAAAAGGATGCCCATACCTAGCAGAACTCTGTGGTTGGTGCCAGTGGGAATTCCACTTTTGCTGCCATGACAACAGAAGCATAGTGGTTCTGGGCCTAGAAAAAAAGATATAGGAAGGTTACAAGCGTTCAAGATTGAGAGCCTGTTACTAAGTGAAAAAAGATTGATTGTTGATTTGAAAGATTTATAGAAAATGGGAGGTAATTTAACTCTCTGAAAGATTCACTGACTTTTTTTTTTTTTTTAACCCTCTCTATCTGGCCCATTCCATTCAATTCCTTTCATTCATTCATTCATTTACATTTATTAAGCACATATTGTTTAGGAAACTAGGGAGTATTTGGGTAAATCACTGGATAACTAGGGAGTCAGAAAATCTATGATCCCTGCCTTTATGGGACTTATCATCCTGTTTTCAAGGTATATTCAGAGGAGACTTAGGACAAGGAGAACTAATAAACAAAACCCTGGAAAGAAGGGATAGTGAAAAGAATGCCTAAAAAAAAAAGAAGAAGAAGAAGAAAACAGAGTTCATTGTGCCCCATTGCTGTGCCCTTTCTTTCCTGATTTCATCTTTACCCACTCAGAGTTCAGGCCCTGGCAACTCTAGGATGAAGGGAATGAAGGGCTCTGAGTTAAGGATTTATTAGGGGCTTGACCTGTGTCTCATTCTAGTTAAGCCTCTACCTCAAGTTTATAGGTCATTCTAAGTCTTTTGCTGTGCCCTTTCCATTAACTCTTATTTCCCTGGTAACTCCTCTGCTGCTCTGGAATTTGGCTTCGTCTCTCTGAGGGTGATGGGCTGTGATGGAATGGGGGAAGCAGTGGGTAGGGGACAGAATCAACCCCAATACAAGCCAGTCCAAAAAATAATTTAGGCCATACCACAGGGCCCAGGCAGGCTCCTGCCTCTAGGAGTTGTGATTTATTTCTTATTCTTCAAAGAATGGACCCTGAGAGACAGATTGACAGGGTGTAGGTAGGATGAGAGACTGGTGAAAGAGTTAAAAGAGAAGCAGTGATGATAAAAGAAGCTGTGACTTACAAGTCTCTCTGAAAATTTGAATTCTCTTTCCTTTCTTTTCAGAGGTGGAAAACTGTGGATATGGAATATTGCAGATACTGTTGGTCACAAAGATGTGTTTATTAATTTTGTTGTAGTGCTTTTATGTCTTTATTTTTTAAATTTTTATTATAAAAGATGTTTGGCTATGCAGAAGAGCAGGAGGGATATTTTAGAAAATAAATGTAATAGAGAGACAAAGTAATGGATACATACGGGATGTTAAAAATATATATGGTTGTTCTTTCCTGACCTTCTTAGGTCAGATTTGGGGACAAAGATTTCCTAAGTGGAAAAAAAAGGCTTCAGTGTACCTCCTCTTCATCAAGTCTCTCTTGATCCATTAGAACAGTCTCATAGAGGAAAAACTTCAGACAAATCAGTCCTTGCCCAAAGGGCTGCTCTAACTTTCACCTTCCTTCCTGCCCCTGGCCTGGGCTCACCAATTGTATACTTTCTAATCTGGTCAAGAAAAAAAACCTTAACCTACTTTCACTTCTCTAAGCTAATTTATCTAGGCTTTTTCAGATAAAGTACATAATGCCATCCATTCATCTTAGAATTTGTATTTAGTGGGGTCCAGTTTTGAGTAAGTAGATAGTGGGCTGATCTTCAATAGCCTTACTTGGGGAAAACCAAATGGTCCTGAGTGAAATGGGGCCAGGAGCTGAGCTGCCCCTTCCTCATATTTACCATCCTATTCTTTTATTTTTCTTCCACAATTTTATGGTGTGGTGCAATTGACCTGCAGGAAATCTCTGTTGGACAATGATCTAACAATGTGATTAATATCTTTGTGACTAGTACCTTTTTTGCTTGAAAAAAAAAAAAAAAAAAAGAGCAGAATGGGGACAATTCTCCCATCTCCCTACCTTCAACATGGAGAAGAGAGAAGGCTTTTTTTGAGGGGAAGAAGGGGGGCAGGTGGCCACATGTCACCCTGATTGCTAGTTGATGGGTGAGATTCAATGATAAAGCTGTAATTATTGCTAATTCTAGTGTCAGGAACAAGACATCAAAAGCCAAAATAATTTTTTAAGACAAATTTTATTGAGGGAGGAGAGAGACCTTGAGAACATCCCTTAGATTTTGGGATATAAGACTCTCTGTGAGGTTTTTAACACAGTCCTCTTTCTTGTTCTCCTTTGTATAGTGAATTGACTCCTCCATCAACAAAAATTTATCATATACCTATTGTGTATGAGGCACTGGAAACTCAAGTCCAAAGAATGAAATAATTCAATGAGTAAGGATCTTACATTCTAATGAGAAAGGCAGAAAGTGTATGTATAATTATATACAGTGTAAATATAAAGTAAATAAATATAATTAGATAAAAATATTAAATTTTGTTAATAACAGTTAAATATGGCATCGTTTGGAAGGAGGATGTTGATAGTTGGGGAAAACAGGAAAGCTTCTTGCAAAAGATGATATTTGAGCCACATCTTAAAAGACAGAGATTCTGAGATACTGTAAGGACAAAATGCTTTATTTTGATCTAGATAAAGATTTATTTAAGTACTTACACTGTACTAATCCCTGGAGATGAAAAGCAAGCAATCAGTCAAAACAGTCCCTTCCCTCAAGGGGTTCACATTCTAATGAAATGAACAGGAAAAGGAGAGTTGGAAAGCCAAGGTTTGGCAGAGGTTGTAGGTTCTGTCATTTCAGTGGTATTTCACTTTTTTGTGACCCTCTTTGGATTTTCTTGGCAAAGACACTGAAATGGTTTGCCATTTTCTTCTCCAGCTCATTTACAGATGGGGAAACTGAGGCAAACAGTATTAAGTGACTTGCCCAGAGTCATACAAGTGGCTGACAGATTTGAACTCATGAAGTTGAGTCTTCCTGATTTTAAGTCCAGTGCTCTTTCCACTGTGACACCCAGCTCCCAAGAGGGTTGGAACTCAGCAAAATAAGGTAAAAAGGCTCACCTATCAGATCTTAGGGAACTTGAGGAGAATTTAAGTTTCTGGGAAGAATGATGGTGGAGATGGTAAGAAAATAGGACCATGGCAAAACCTTGGGAAGGAATGTTTGTGTTTGTGGGTAGCTGTTAATTATATATATATAAAATTAACAGATATATATATATATATATATATATGTGTATATATATATATATATATATATATATATATATAATTTAACACTTTTAAAAGGGTACTGTGAGGATAGAGACTCTGGGACATTGTGATATTGTTTCTGAGGAGACATAAAGGAGGGACTGGGGTGGGCCTGGCTAGGGAGGAGCTCCATTGGAGTATACTCTTTATCTGGAAGTTTCCTATTTTGACTATTCTTGTTAATTAGATGCTAAACAAAACAAGGATCTATTACATGCCATCGGCTATTTTTTGCCTGTTCAAAAATCAGTATTACCAACAACTTTTAAATTTCAGGGCCCTGAAACAAATTCCTGGTTGTTCTATCCTCATGCCAGTTAGGCTCAGTGAGCCCACTTAGTAAATGCCAGATTTCATTTAATGTAGAACTAGATTAAAGGGGTACCAAGCTCTGAGAAGATACCCATGTGGAGAAATAGCTTTCTTCTGAAGTGTTTGGCAGATTGGCTCAGGGGCCAAGCCTGCCTGGATAATCCCAGCAGCAGCTACCCTAGCCCTTCTTATTATGGGAGACAAATGCTGGAAAAAGTAGAGCAGGATGGAAGAGACACTTCTTTCTATCAGCAGCCAAAAATGTGCAGTAAAGAAATAGACACAGGAATAGATCACTGTTGTGAAAAGAAAGTCATAGAGCTTTTTCCCCAAGAGATCCCGAGTTTAGGGCTGAGTCATATGGCTTCATAGTCTTGGCTGAGATTTATAAACCTCACCTCCCTGCTCTTTTCCCACACATGCCTTCCCTCTCCATAGCAGCCCTGGCTTTCCATTTGTTATGCAAAGAAGGCCCCTTCCTATTCTCTTCCCTTACAGCCCCACCCACCCACCCATCATATATACGGAGCTTTAGTGGAATTCTGGTCTTTAGGTTAATATGTTCTCACAATTCTGTGGCCTTGCGGGGCTGGGAGGTAAGGGCAGTGAGAACCTAGCAGCTAATTATTTATTCTATCCGGGACTTGATGCTTTTACCTGAATGGGTCAAAAGCCTTGTAGTCCTTGGACCCAGAGGCCTTTGCTTCCAGAGAAGGGGCAGGAAGTTAAAAAGTCATTTTTAAATGACTTAAAAAGTAGCTAATGTCTGTTTGTTTTCCTTTCTCTTCATCAAAATCCTTTTTTTCTGAATCCAATAAATCCTAGAAGAAGAAGGTTGCTTCCACAGATCTTTCTAGCTAAGTTTAAAAGGTTCAAGAGGCCTACTGGAAGAAAACTTGGAAATTATCTAATCCAAAGTCTGAGTTTTGAGTGTATATCATGGACCCCCATATACACTGATGAAACCTATAGGACTTTTCTTAGAAATCTGTAAACCACTTCTTAGAATCATGTCTTTAAATATATATAACAAAATATGTTAGATTACAAAAGAAAACCAGTTATACTGAAATACAAATATCAAAATACATATTTTTTTTTTTAAAGTTCAAGGACATAGGGGAAGAAGAACTGGAATTTAGCTCCTTCACTTTACAAATTATAGGATGATAGTTGGGAGGGACCCCTAAGCTACCTAGTTGAATGTCCTTGCTTTATATATGAAAGAACAAAGACCCAATTCGATGAAGGGATCCAAGGTCACAGAGTCAGCAAGCAGGAGATAGGCTGGAATTTAAATCCTTGATTCCAAATCCAGCAATTTCCCATTATACCACACTGTTCCTGTATAGTTGTCATTAAATCTAAGAGAGAGAAATTTGTACCATCATACACTATCAATTAAGTGGACCTTAGGTCTATTCACTCACTATGTGCCAGGCACTATGCTAAACACTGGAGATACTAATATAAGCAATCAAAACAGTCCCTGCCCTCAAGGAGCTTATATTCTAATGAGAGCAATGCTACAATAAGTGTTGGAAAGCAAAGGGAAGCGGGAAGTATTGTGGAAGCTTGGAACCTGATAAAATAAGGCAAAAAGGTGATGCAGTGGATACAGCAGTGAGCCTGGGATTGGGAAAATTCATCTTCCTGAGTTCAAATCTAGTCTCAGACACTTACTAGATGTGTGACCCTGGGCAATCAACTTAATTTAATTCTGTTTGCCTCAGTTCCTCATTTATAAAATGAGCTGAAGAAGGAAATGGCAAACCACTTCGATGTCTTTTCTAAGAAAATCTCAAATGGGATCATTAAGAATAGGACATAATCAAACAACTGAAAAGGAAGAGGAAAGAAAGCCAGATATGATGATTCCTACAACTGCCAGCATGAGGTGCCCTTGGCTAAGCTATCTTATAGCTCAGAGGTGTTTTATATTTCTTTGAAGCCCCTTGCCCCATACTGAATTCCACCAGCTCTTTGAGTCAGGCTGATGAGTATACCATGGTGGGAATTGGGTGACTTCTGGTCCTTGCCCAACACAAACCCTCTCAGTGATATTCTTTTTGATGGTTTTTGTTTGTTTGTTTTTGTTTTTGTTTTTTTCCTTTCTTGGTTCCTCTTTTCTTCTAAAGCAACCAGATAAGGTAGTGGACAGATCATGGTCTAGAATGAAGACCAGAGTTCAAAAAGTGGCTTCAATCATTTACAAACTATGTGAACCTGAGCAAGTCATTTGACTTCTATTTGCCTCAGTTTCCTCATCTATGAAGTGGGAATAATAATAGCCTCCTCAAATTGTTGTGAGGATCAAATAAAATAATTGTAAAGTGCTTAGCACAGTACCTGGCACATAGTGCTACATAAATGTTAATTATTGTCATTATTATAGAATGATTATATATTATAATTATACTAGTATATATTAATATATGATAATTATATTAATTATAGTTCTATTGTATAATAATGGTATGATTATAGCTTTTAGCTATAATATATCTGGCACATGGTAAATGCTATATACATATTAACTGTTATTTTTCTTCTTTGACAGTCTTTTTCTCTGTCCCCTTTTCCACCTTTCTATATCTTTCCAGATATATATATATATATATATATAAATAAAAAAATAAATTTTATATAATATAAATAAATTTTATTTTTTTATAGTTGTTGTTGTTGTTGTTGTTTTGGGGGGGTAAGCAATTAGTTAATGCATGAATTTGCTTCCTTTCTTGGAGGCTCTTGCTCCTCCTTCAGATGTGATGCTCCATGGCTCATCTTTATGACATAAGATGCCAACTTTTTTCCTTGTAACAATGCTGCCTCCTTACTTGACTACATTGGCCAAGAGAGTGAATGATAAGTCCTCTTGGATTTATTCCATCTCTGAGAGTTCTGATTCTATGAAGGCTGGTGGGATGGTAGGCAAGACTTACAACTTCCCTGCCTCTTCTCTCACAGTGTCAAATAAAGCACTTTTCTTCAAATGTTGTCTTTCATCATGGTATCAGTTCACTTCTCTCCCCCAGCTATCAGGAGTCAAAACCATCAAGACACAGATAGCCTGGTGCATGAACTTTGTCACTGGATACCTCTTTGCCTCTAACACCAGAAAACTTAATTTTTCAGATCTCATTTTTTTTTTTTTAATTCCTTTCTAGGGCAGCTAGGTGGTGCAATGGATAGAGCACCAGCCCTGAAGTCAGGAGGACCTGAGTTCAAATTTGATCTCAGACACTTAACACTTCCTAGCTGTGTGACCCTAAGCAAGTTTTGCCTCAGTGAAAAAAAAAGTCCCTTTCTAATAGTGTTCCTGAAATTCCTAACATTGAAGAGGGCATAGACAGCAAAGGTACAGTGTAGTAATAGTAAATCCAGAAGGTCCCTTTCAAAATGAACACACATGTTTTGGCCTATTAGCACATTAGTGGGGAATTTTTTTTTTGAAAGTCAGATTAGTTAACATCTTAGATATATGATATTAACTGGTAAATACTTTAGGCTCTGAGGGCATAAAAATTGGATGGGGAAGTTTCAAACTGAAGAAAACTTAGAATACCAACAAAAGAAGGGCTTATGGTCAGAAAAAGTAGGTAATCTAAAGATTAGTAGTTTTGAAAGTGAGGATGAGATATTGAATATACATTTTGCCTTCACAATTATTCCTCAGACTTCTCTTGCCCATGGAGTTAACTCACTGAGATTATAAGCATCATTTTTAAAAATTCTAAACTGTCTCTTGTTTGTTTTTTTAACAATAACGTTTTATTTTCAAAATTTATGCAAAGATAGTTTTCAACATTCACCCTTGCAAAACCTTGTGTTCCAAATTTTTTTTCTCACTCCCTCCCCTAGGCAAGGTATCATTCTTTTCAAAACCTCTCTGAGTAGGTTGATAAAAAGGAACTCCTTTTCCTGTTTCTTGAATAATGAAATGTATATATTGGGTGTTTAGTCAGTGTTTGTTGAATCAATTAACTGATTTAAAAGGATCTACTCAGATTGGAAGAATAGTAACATAGAAGGAGGTAATGGGTCCATCCAATGACTAATGGTCATTAGAAGTATAAGAACACAGAAACACTGTTATAAGAAAGGAATTCTGGTGTTATACCCCAGAACTATAACCATATGACAGATTACCTTAGTCTCATGGTTTGATTCCAAAGTGACTTAATACTTGACTTGCCTGAAATTGTTTTTTCTCAGATTCCTGATCCCATTTGGCATTCAGGAAGGAATGTAGATTATAGGGTACCATTCAGCTGAAATGATTCTTTCTTTGGTGTAACCCTAGATACTACTAGACTTAAAAAAGAAGACATCTGAGTTCTAGTCTTGCTTCCCCCCCCCCCCCATGGATTACCTATGTGGCTTTTGACAAGGCTTTTAATATCTCTGGGTCTCAATTTCCTCACCTACAAAATGAGGGAAGTGGACTTAGATGATCTCTATAATACCTTCCAACGCTAATGTTCTATCATTTAATTTATCATACCATTACCCTGCTTTTCCTGTGTCATACCAAGAAGACTACCTTAGAACTTGGAGAGAAAGGGTTAAGGCATAGGCATAGGCATGTACAACCTGTGGCCCAGAATTACAACTGGGTTCATACAGATCTAGCTCAGTTTGGGGGCTTTTCTCTAACATCTATTTAATTCATTCTCTAACCAAGGTTTCCTTTATGAAAATCAGAATTTGGTTCATGTATAAGTCCCCACAGAAAAATGAAAAGGACTCTCATTATGTATGCAAGCATTCAGGATAACAAGATACTAGATACAGGACAGATTTTATTTTCTCTGATGAAAAATGCAAAGGACTCCTATCTGAACCCATAGACAGCCAGGCCAACTGTTCTTCTCCAGTAGAAATCTTTATTTCTGATCTCTATCTTTCTTCTCTTCTGCTTGGAGTCTATGGGAATTCTTCTTTTAAAAAGAAGAATATTAAAAGGGTATATTGAACTATCTGTGCCCTTCTTCATCTAGGTATTGACATGTCAGTAGAGCAATCAGGATCTAGGATAAAGGAAGTTCATATTTTCCAAGTAGATATCCTCAGTGTCAAAAACAAATTCATTATTGGAGTATAAGTACTTGGCCTCTTGAATAATTGACCTTGCTCAGAGAATTTCATATATTGTTCAGAAGGAGCTCCTTTTGGGAGATATGTGGGTCCACCTATTATATTCATACCACATTGCAGTAACTTTCCACTAGAAATCTTATGTATTTTTAATGCAAAAAAAAATCTTAGGAAGCTTATTTTGAATTTTTTTGGCAGGTTCAATATTATTTATACTTAAAAAAGGAGCTCTTTACCAGGACTGTACCCTATGGCCCCAGAGAAAGTAATCTCCCTCCCCTTAATTCTGTCTCTCATAGGAATTCCAACTCTATTCAAATGAATTTAATAAATATTATATGAGCATTTTTGTGTGCCTAATAATGTGCTTATCCAAGACCTTTAATCTGAGATGGAAAGGGCCTTGAAGTTAAAACCAAATTAATTCAGAGGCCAGTTACTTTTAAAATTCGAACTCCCCTACTCCCTTTTTCTCTCTCCCTATTTTCCTAGCCT
>JAJPUD010002876.1:179767-211980 GCA_023553655.1 Myrmecobius fasciatus
GATGTTCCACCTTCCCTTGGGAACTGCCTGCTCTGTAATGGATATCAATGATGTTTCCTTTAGGAAGGCTACAAACTTTTTTCAGGAAAAGTAGGGTTAGCTACTGATCTGAGCCAATTTTCCTTAAATAGGGGGTGCTGGAGTTGGAAGAAAATGCAAGGAGAGCTCTTGTTATGGCTTATGGACCAAGCTTAGAAATGCTTCTTATTTCTTGCAAGCTATGTTCCTTGAATCATATAGAGAGTGAAAGGGACTATCTTCCCCTTCCTCCCCCAACTAAAGGTGGAAAGTATTGAATGATCCAAGGGACATTGGGGAAAGGCCAGATCAATCTTTAGTTGAAGGATGTGCTAACCTTCCTAAATTATCCTGGTTTTGTTTTCCACCTAAAATAGTCTCAGATGCAAAATCTAGCTGCAAAAAGCTTAATTCTTCATGGTTTCAAGTTTGATTACATTTCTCACTTCTATCTTAAATTTTCTTCTCAAAACCCTAGAATTTAGTGATACTAAATTATTCTTTCTTCCAATATGTCCTTTGGTCCTTAAACACTAAGGAAGTCAAAAGGAGGTGATTCCTCAGAGGCAGTTTGAGGAAACAATAGAATAGAGTGTCAGGAAAACAAGATATTATCAGGGATTTGCCATTTGAAAACTACTATTCCCCTCAAAAAAAAAAAAAAGAAGAAGTTTAGAGTAAGTTCTAGGGCAGTTTTGTTCGGGATTGAATTCAGGTAGCATTAAGGATGGGAATTTAATTTTCTGTCCTGAAAATACCTAGAGTGAGATGTTGGAAGGTAAGAGTTGTAAATTATCTTTTGCAAATCTCCTTATTTAATATGCTCAATTAACTATGTTTTATCTCTTGGCTGAAATTAACCAAGATCCTGAATTGATGATAATTGTCCTAGGTTGGGGTTCTCCATTCCCATTAATTAGATTTAATCCCACATTGTCATTGTTCTGCTGGGAATATATGTCCCAGGTCATGCACATGGATATGTATCCTAGGTGTAATATGTATACTTGGGAGTCAGTATGAACCAAGACACATAACTACTTTGAGTATTAATGCATGTATGTTTATGTAGGGGGCATATTAACTGCAAAGGAGGTAATCCTGCACAGAAATCAAAATCATAACAAGACTGATGTGGGAGTCAAGAGACTTGAGTTCAAATTTCAGATCTTCCATGAACCGTTTGGTAAGAAGAGGCTCCACTTTTTCTGGCTTCAATTTCTCCATCTGTATAATGAGGGCCTTGGATTAGTTGATCTCTGAGGTTCCTTTTAGCTCTAGCAGACTATAGTTCTGTATATCCATCTAAATAGTGATCCTTCTAATTTACCTCAATCTACCTCATGCAGAATTCTTTGTTTATATACATACAACAAGCCTGGTCATCAATAAGTATTCTAGGTATTAGAAGTTCAAGGTCAGTGGCAGGGTCAGTATTCTCCCAAGATTTAAATCTAAGATTTGTTCATAGAAATTTTTCTAAGATAGACTTTATCAAATGAGGTAATAGATATAAAGTGCTTTGCAAATCTTAAAGCTCTATATAAATGCTAACTATTGTTATTATTATTATTAAACCCCAAAGTGCTATGTAAATTTCAGCTATCATTAATTTTATAATACTTTATAACTTATTTTATAATATAATATTTTATAATTGTAATAAGTTATATTTTTATAATAGAGGTGCTTAGTTCCACTGTTAAGAAGATATTAAGGTCTGGCCATATGAAGGCCTAAGTAGAAAGTTGATGTGATTGAAACCAGCTTTTTCAAACTTCCTGAGTCTGTGTAGTTTTCTGTCTAGTTCTCAATTCAGAACCTCAAGCCTCTAATGAAATGTTAATTGGGTTCTGGAAGTGATGAAGCATGAACAATAATTTAGTTATGAATACCACCTTTTCTTCCCCAAACTCTTATGAAATGACACAAAAATATGAGAAATAACCATTGTTCAGTAGATAGGCAAAGTATATGGACAAACAGTTTTCAAAGAACAAATGCAAATGATCAGTAATCACTTGGGAAAAAAATGCTCCCAATTGCTAATGAAAAGATAAATGCAAATTAATAAAATCCTGGTGTTTCATCTTGTACCCAGCAAATTGGAAAATATAGAAATAGAAAACATTAGGCACAGGCATACATTGGTAGGACTGGGAAATGTTCTAACCATTCTAGAAAACAGTTTGTAATGATGAAAAAGGCAATGTCTTGCTAGACTTTCAATCTGTCAATAAACATCAAGTTTTTACTATGTGCCAGGCCCTATGCTAACTGCTAGGGATACAAAAAAAGGTAAAAGTCTCTTTCTTTGAGGAGCTCATGAACTAGCGGGAATAATAATCTAGTGGCTTAAAGTCAGAAAGACATAAATTCACATTCCTCCTTTGATACTTACCAACTATGAGACCATAAGTAAATCACTTATCTCCTCTATGTTTTAGATTCCTCATCTGTAAAATGAGGGAGTTGGATTCAGTAGCCTCTAAAGACCCTTCCAGCTAAAAATCTTTGATCCTATAACAAGAAATTTTATCCTTTTTTTCATATTTTTTGAGCCAGTGATCCCATTACTGTTCATAAATCCCCAAGGAGGTCAAATGTCAAAAGAAAAATTCCTTATACCACAAAATATCTAAAACAGCACCTTTTGTGGTTCTGTAGGGGAAAAAAACTGGAAAGAAAATAGATTGATGTAATGAACTATTAAACTTTATGAAATAATGGCTTTGAAAAATACAGAAAAATGATGAAAGTACATAAAAAAACAACCATGAAAAACATGACATAAAAAAAAGAACCAAGAGAATACTATACACAATACTCAATAATGTAAGTGAAAACAACATTGAAAGACATTAGCATTCAGCTGAAATAAAAATATCAATCTTGGCTCTGAAGAAATGAAGCTGATATATACTTCCCTCATTTCAGCTGAGAGTGGGTAAGCCACAGGTATAAAATGTTACATTCACACAGTGATGTGGTCACTGTGATAACTTAGTTTGTTTAATTGTTCTTTGCTACAAAGTAAGGTTCTATCCGGGGTGGGGACAGGTATTGGAAAGCAAAATAGCTATATGAAAATGAAAAGCATATATATAATGTAGCAGCTATAGATACACTTACATGAAGCCCCAGGGTGAGTGACTTACATTTCTTCCTATTCTTCCTAACTTGACTTTTCCATATTCTTGGACATTGCAAAGATTTCCTGACTTCTCATTAGGGGAATAATTCTCCCTAATTCTCACATTCATCAGCTTATTGCCTCTTCCATAAGAAATAGGCTGTTTATAGAGTTGCTCATTATAGAAATGATTATAAATTTAAAAGTATAAAGGCTATCTTTAGAAAGGATTTGGGGAGGAGAGTAAAAAAAGGCAGTCAATCTATACACATAAAAATCAAGTATGGGACAGGTAGTTTATTATGGTAAAGAGACAGGAATGCTAAGTTTAAGGGAATGATAACATGCATTACAGAATAGTTAGAATGGAATTCAAGAATTTAACTTGTTACTACCAGAATAGTAAACTGGGAAGCTAATATCCAAGCTTCATTAGGGCATAAAAAGATCTCTCCATCCCACCCTCATCCCTTATCCCCCAGTTACTGATTAGCTGTACTATGTCCATTTGGGTTTGTCTGATCAATTGGACATTTGATCTTTTGGTGGTCTCCTTATGATGCTAACTTCTCCCTTGACCTTGCCCCACTCCTGCCTTTGCTTAGGCACTATCAGGTTGCTTGATTCAGGTATAACTCTTTGCCATCTGCCCCTTCTATTTGGGATGACAATTGCCGACATTCAGGGAGGGGGAGGGAGATGCTGCCACTGAAACCATCAGACTTTAGGAAAGGCTAGGAAGGAAAGGAATAAGGATTTATCCACCTGTTATATATATACTATACCAGTACATACTAGTATGCTAGTACTCTACTAGTATATATGCTGTGCTTGGTGTTTTACAAATATCTCATTTCATTCTCACAACAATTCTATGAGGTAAGTATTATTATCCTTATTTTATATTTGAAGAAACTGAGATAAGTGACTTGCCCAGGGTCAAAAGCTAGTAAATGTCTGAGGTTGGATTTGAACTCAGGTTTCCTGACTCCAGCTCACAAACTGGAGATGCACCCAGAAAGGAAAAGAATGAACAAAAACTTCAAGGACCTGGGCCTGTACCTTGGGAGTAATATGGCCTGAGTGGGGGAGAGGGAAACCCACATAGACCCTTCCACTTCCAGTATGATTCACTAAAATTTATTATCTTGTTCTCTCAGACAGGAATACCCCAAAGCCACAGTTGGTGCTTACTCGGACCTTTTTGAAAACACAAGACAGTTGTAGCTATGTAGGCAATATTAAAAAACTTCTCTTATTCATATAGTAGGTCACCTGCATCCACTTCCAAAATATCTACTCAGCTCTAGTCCTTACAATTCTTCTAGAAGCAGCTCCTTACTATTGTCTATGTGGATGATGTCATCATCTGAAAAGTACAGGATATGAGCATATTTCAGACATCCATTATACTCTATTGTGTACCTTTTGGTTATCTATTACCTTCTTCATTCTCACTCTAACTACTCTAGCTCTTGAAGTTCTTCCTGAGTTCTGAGATCCTGAGAGGATAGATACCCTACCATGACTGACTTCCAGGAGAGGAATCAAAATAACTTGAGAAAATAGAATAACAGAATAACAAAATTTTAGTACTGGGAGGGACTTAAGAAATTATCTAGGCCAATCTCTAATTTTCCAGATGAAGACATGGGAATCTTGGAGAATAAAGTAGTTCAATTAAAGTCATATAACTAGATAATGATAGGAGATAGAACTCAGATTTTCTGATTTTTATACCACACTTTCCCAACTATAGTATATTACCATGATAGAAAGTAAAATGGAACCCAAGAAGCAGCAAACTCCGGAAACGGTGCCAAAGAGTCCCATTGGGAATTTTTGGAGTTTGAATTCTATATCCCATTAAGTAGCAAGAGGAAACTGGTATTTTGAGTATAAAAGTGGGGTAATGGAAACTAAGGTTTTTGAGGCTACTGACCAGACACCTTCTTTGAAACCATTAGGTAATTATAAAAATGAGATTAGTTGGGTTTCTTCCCTGCCCCCCCATCCCTGATATTCCAGAACTTAACTGAATGATCTAAAAGCAAACTAGAATAAGCCTCTCTAGAGTGGGAAAGGACCATAGAGAAAATTTGTTCAGTCCCTTATTTCACAACTGAGAAAACAAGGGCTCAAAAAGATTGTCACTTATCTCAGATCACACAGACAGTTAGTCACTATGGAAAGGAAAACACATTTTGAAAATTCTGCCACTGTTCAAAACATTTTAGGAATTGCTCCCTTGGCTTATGGCACATTTTTCTGAATATGTTCAAAAGTGGCAAATCTAGTGTCCCATTTTCCTCATCTACCAATACCTTGGCTCCTCTAGAACTAGTTAGCACTTAATTACCTTGTATTTATCATCTCTGTATTTAATCTGTATTTATTTATTTATGGCGTGCATTCATACAGTGCTTTAAGGAAGGCAAATATCACCTCATCTTATCCTCCCAACAACCATGAAAACCAGGTGCTATCACTCACCTTGTTTAACAGATGAGGAAACCAAGGCAAACAGAGGTTAAAAGACTTGCCTAGGATTACACAACCAGCAAGTGTCTGAGGATAAAATTTGAATTCTGGTCTTTCTGACTCCTGTTCTGGTACTCTATTTCAACATCTGTCTATTTATACTTGTCTCCTCCACTAATTTGGAGGAGTTTCATTAGACTGTTTCATTCATTGTATTTGTTACCCTTAGTCCTCAGAACAGTTATCCTTACTCCTTCTTTATGCTTGTAAGTTGATTGATTGATATATGGCCTCTAAAACCAATCAAAGTCCTGTCTTAGCTCAGACCCTAAATATACCTTTTCGGGGGCCAAAAAGAGGTGAGGTCCCACTCCCCTGAACAGAGGTAGGCACAGAGATTGGACAGGTAAGACAGAAACTGAAACCAATTCTGCCCCCTTCTCATCTGGGTAAGATACTCTCCCAGGAATAAGCATGGGGACAATTCTGTATCTATATGTCTTTACACTGTCCCCTGGGCAAACTGATTCATCTCTTTCTTGACATTCCTTGTGGCTTCCTCAGCATCTAAATTTACTTTGAAGTGAATATTATTGAGCAGTCATGACCTAGGTACATTCTGAAGAGAGGAATCTCAACAGTTTTGTTCTAGACTTTTGAATAATGCTGTTTTTGTTTAAGAAATGACAGAGTAAAGAAATTAGATTTTTTAAAATTGTGACTTATAACTAGCTCTGATGGCAGTTCCCATTGCCATTATCCAAATTGTCTTCACTGGCATCATTTTTCAAATAAGTTCATAGTTCTCTAAGGGGACTACTTTGGAAGGAACAATATTCATTTGGATGCTAAACTCTTAAGTGTATTCCTATGTCTTTGGAATCAGCCATACCTGATATTTATCTTAACACCTAGTGAACTGAATGCTCACTGTAGGCGTCCAATAAACAATCTGATATCCAGGAACATTTCTTAAAGGCTCCCTTGGGTTAGTTCCTTTCTAAAAGTTGACAGTGACCCTTTCTAAGGGTTCTAAAAGTGTGCCCAGGGGACCATGTAAAGAGATATAGATTCAAAATTGCCCCCCATGCTTATTCCTGGGGGATTATTTTACCTGGATGAGAAGGGGGCAGAATTGGCTTCTGTTTCTGTCTTACCTGCTCCAATCTCTGTTTCTACCTCTGTTCAGGGGAGTGGAACCTCACCTCTTTCTCTGTGATGACTGGCTGGCTGGCAAGACAGACAGGTCGAGTGACAGCTGGGATGGTTTAATTGCTCCTTGGTTGGTAGGCCCCGCTCCCTCCCCTGTCTCAGATCTGCATTTCAATGTGAGAGGACCCATAAGTAGGATGCTGCTCAAAGGGGTTAGAATGATTAATCATTTAAAAAGCAAGATCTTAATTACAGGCCGCAATTTTTGCTATTTAAGGAGTCCATTAGTTGCCAGAAAGAAGAAGAAATAAAATTATCACAGGTTATTCTTCTAAAGTAAAGTGGAATAGGGAAGAGAGGGGAGTGGGGGTAGGGGTGCAAGTAGAATCAGCTGCTTCTTTTAGCAGGGAGGGGGTTTGGGGGACAAAACCTTGTTTGGAGGTGTCTGGTAGAAAGTGAGAGATTGGGTACTTATTTGTGTGGAAGGGAACAAGAAGTACCATTTTGGGAACACATTCTGCTGAATAGGAAGGCCACTGAAGGGAAGAGGCAGAAGAGGGGATTTCAAATGGGATTCATTTATTGTTTCTACAGCCGCTGGGAGGATGAAATCTCCTTGGTCCCCACCTCATCCTGATGAACCCCTCAGAGGCCGGCAGAAAAGCTTGCTCTCTATGGGCCTGGCCTGGAAACTAGGGTTGGAATTCCACCTGTTGGTAGCCCCTGAGAGTCTTGCCCTCCCAAGATTTGGCAGCTGGCAGCCAGACCCTTCCTAACCCTTGACCCTTTCCCTGCATCAGGATGAGGGGTTAATTGCCACATCCCTCCCCTCTGACCCCCCTGTGGGTTTTCCCTCTTGTCTGGTCATTTAGCCATCACATTATACAAAAGGGGGAGATTAAACAGAGCCCAGGCCCTTCATGCTGTAGTGGATTAATTTACTGATCCCCTGGGGATTAGAGGTCACCAAGATCAAGCACCACATAGCCTCAGAGCCCCCCCCCCTTCAGCAAGGGATCTGAGCTGATTTAGGCCAACAGGAAAATCTTGATTCAGAAAGGGCATATAATACTGTGGAACAGTGGGCTGCAATTTGAAACCTGGGTTCAAGTTCCTGTTCTTCCTCTAATAGACTTTGGAATATGGAGTAAGCCAGTTCATATTTCTAGGACTCAGTTTGTTCAGTTGTTAAATTTGAGTTGTTGGAATAGGTAAGGGATTCTTAATCCTTTTATTTTTATTTTTTTGGCTATGGATCCTTATTACAATCTGGTAAAGCCTATGATCTCTTTTCAAAATGTTTTTAAGTGCATAAAATAAAATACAGAGGATTTCAAAGGAAACCAAAGGTTAGTGAAATGAGGATGCATTTTTTTAAACTATTCAAGCTTATAGACTTCTGAAATCTATATGTGGATTTCAGGATATCTAAAGAATCATACAGATCTGATTCCAGGATAGATTGCTTTCTTCTCTACCATAGTAGACTTGTACTAACCTACATACACTGTGGATACACTGTGTCCCAGGAGACCTGGAAACAGAAGGGGTTTTTGGATTCCTTCATTCATGCTTACACAGAAGTAGCTTCCCCAGATAGACCCAAGTGCCTCATGTCTGTGACTGGTTGTTGAAATTTGATAATTTATTACTTTGTCCTCATTCATTCTTCATCAGGCAAATTCTTTGTCTTTATGAACTAGATTAGAGGCATCTTTGTTCTTCAAGGAGGCATTTTTTGGTACCATCTCAACTCATTTTTATTCTTTCTTTTGACTTACTATTTCTATCTGATTTTTCTTTTTCACATTGCAAGAATTACAGAAATCCATATCCAGATTATAGAATGTGGTAGTTTGCTTCAGATTTTGTAAAACATGTCATATAAAAATACATAACTTGGGTGAACCACTAATTTAAATTTAAACTTGGACTGAGTCGTGCCTGAAGCCTTCCTGGTTGCTATGATAAAATGTATATGCTTAAAATAAACTTGCAAATATGTATCAAAGTTTACCAGCCTACTCATGAAAAAAACTTTTTATTTTACATGTTTGACCTCCCCTAAAACAAACACATAAAGAATGAAGAAAAAGGGGAAAGAGTTACTGACAGGGAACTCCTTGGTAAACAAACAAACAAACAAACAAACAAAAACTCCTTTTACCTAATGTAGATTAGCATCTTCTCTGAAATTTATAATTTTAGAGAGTTGCCTAGAATACTAAGAATTCAAGTGACTTCACCAGAATCACATTCAATATGTGTGAGGTGACATCTGAACTCAGATTTTCTTGGCTCTGAGGGGAATATTCTAATCTTTATGCCATGCTATTTCTTTTAAAAAGAAGTAAAACTGTACAAATACTGGATCCTCCCACTCTTCCCCCCCCCATCCCACTCCCATCCCAGGCCATTGGGACAAGAATTATTTGCAAGGCATTCTTTCATTTTAACATTCACATTAATATCATATTTTGATCATTAGTTTTTTATATCATGTTGATTCCTAAAGATTAAAGATCATATTTATTTAACTATCTACAAAGCTCAGTTCAGTTTAATATTCAATTGATATGAATATAGGTCATTTCCCTAAAATGAAGAAATTATTTTTAGAAAAAACATAGATATGCACTGAAAATGTCAATTTTAGGCTATACTCAAGATCTATATAAGAAAGATTTGAAGGGGAGAAAGAGCCGTTATGGTCAGAACAATATGGTAGCATTTGATGATGCTGTGCATAAATGGTTGCATAGAGACAGATGAAACAGAATGGAGATGGAAAGGAGTGCCAGCACAGAGAAAACAATTCAAATCCCCAAATTAACTTGTGTAGAATCAGATCATCAACCAAAAAGCAACTACTGATTCTTACATGCAGACACACACACACACACACACACACATCTTTCAGTGAGTGTTGGGGGGAGAAAGAATGAATGTATGTCCCTTTAATTGCCACGTGCTTTCCTCTCTCTGTGCATATCTGATGCTCTTCCACCTTCCTCCCTTGAATGCTGATTAATTGCAGGGTTAGGCTCCCAAAGCAGGCTGGACCGCATTATTTCTGATGTTTGCTCTTTTCACTGGGGGAGTAAATGCCATGAATCCACAGTAATCAGCAGCTTTTAGCTTGTCACTCTTCTGACACTCTCTACTTAGACCAGGAAATGGCAAATGTGGTGGAAATAAGAACTTTATTATCCATTTCTTTCTCTCCTAAAGAGGGAGAATGGGGGAGGGAGGCTGCCTCTTGGCTCCCTCTGGGATTCTGATGGGAGCTGTATACCGGCTGCTCTCTTTACATCTACCCAGATGTAAAGATTTGTTGGGATGGGTCATCCAAAGGAACAACTTGGGTCTGGAAAATGACATTCCTTTTTCTTCTCTAATCCACACAAAAACCTGTTCCAAGATGGCCTACAGTCTTATTTAGAAAAAATTAAAACCCCTTCCCCCACCAGTGTTTCTGTCTTCTTTACCCATTGACATTCTGTAATTCTAGGGCCAGTTGCTGAGAGGAGAAGAGAATGGGAGGAGGAGGGGCAGGCAGCATTTGTTTATTTAATTCTGTTTATGAAGGCTAGTCCTCCTATCCTTTTCAGAAATGACAGCCTGATGCACTGTCAGACTAGCCCAGTGGGAAATCAGGCAAATGTTCAGGGCCCACAGTATTTTTTAGAAGGGAAAGGCAGGCATAGCAACTTAAAGTTATAAGGTTCCACCTCTGCTTTGTCCCTCCCTACCTAACCTCCTTCTTATACTCATGGGATGTCACCTTGAATGTACATTATTTTCTGAACTCTGAACCTTTCCCCTCCCTCTGAGATTCAACCCATAGGCTTGACCTCTAGGACAGATCCAGGACCATTCTGCCTCCAGAGTCTGGAGGCTCTAGGAAAGAACTTGATAGGTAAGGAACTAGGCCCTGAGCACAAAGTCACATTTTGAGCAAGGAAGATAAAATAGAGATCATCTGGTCTAACCTAATTTTAAAAATTATGGTCCAAATAAGTTAATTAACTTGACCAAAGTCACATCAACAGTAAGTATCAGAGAAAGTTCTAAAAGCCTGATTCCCAAGCTAAAGTTCTTTTAACTTTCTACTACATATTTCCTATTCCATAATTTTTTTTCTGAGGCAATTGGGGTTAAATGATTTGCCCAGGGTCACACAGCTAGGAGTGTTAAGTGTCTGAGATCACATTTGAACTCAGGTCATCCTGACTTCAAAGCTGGTGTTCTATGCACTGTGTCACCTAGCTGCCCCCCTATTCCATAATTTCAAAAAAATTGCAATAATTAAATTCAAGTCCACAAAAATATATTAAGCATGCCCTGTGGTTGAAAGAATTTTGAACTTGGATTCAGGACACTTGGAGCCAAATCTTAGCTCTGACATTAAGGACTGTGGATAAATCACAATCAACTACTATGTCATACATAAGAAGCTCTGGTGATGTGAATTAAGTCTTAATGTAATTTTACCTGTTTTGTTGTATTTTTGTTTATTTTGCTCAACATTTGACAATTATATTTTAATCTGATTTGAGCCACACTTGTGAGTGTGGACCTCATGTTTGATACCTAAATGTTCACTTAAGGTGTCTCCCTGGTCTAAATGTTATGGTCCTATTATTTTTGATCACTCCACAAACCAGTCCCCCTTTTCTGACTTTCTCTTCAGAGGTTCCATAGTGACTGACAAGAGGCTCCAGATTGATTTGGTCCCCAAATTCTTCTCCAAGATTCATTATAACCAACTTATATGGAAACATGGCATGGATCAAGGAGTCAAGGACCTCCATCCAAAAGGGATGGAGGTAGAGAAATAGACATAAAGAAAAAGATAAAGAGGAAAGAGACATTGAGGGGGGGAGGAGAAGGGGAGAAAGAGATAAAGAGACAGACAGAGGGAGAGGGAAGAGAGGGAAAAGGAGAGAGACAGAGACAGAGACAGAAGAAGGGAGAGAGAGAAAGAGACAGAGAAAGAGGGAGGAAGAGGAGAAGAAAAAGAAGAGAAAGAGGGAGGAAGAGGAGGAGGAGAGAGAGAAATTGAGAGAGACAAACAGAGAGAGAGACGGAGAGAGAGACACACACACACACACACACACACACACACAGAGAGAGAGAGAGAGAGAGAGAGAGAGAGAGAGAGAGAGAGAGAGAATATGAGAATCAGACATGGGAGGTTCTCTATTTTCTTTTTAGCTCTCTGGCCTTCACACAAATTGTTCCTTAGCCCAACTGTGTTGATCCCTACAGCTGTGACCCTGGATTCTATCTTGACCTCTATAGCTTGCCCCCTCACCCCAGAGGCATGCTGAGCCAGGCCTATGTTTGAGAAAAAGGCAATTCAGTCAGGGTTACTGACTGTGCCTTTCCACCATGAGAAAAGATATTGTCTCCATGTCAGGAGACTCTCAGCTGGGGAGCCTCTCCCTCTCTCCTTGGCAAGTTGGCAGCATCCCTGGGACAGCCCCAACCCCATCAGTTCAGGTGGGAGTGCCTTTCACAGCCTTCTTCAATGCCCTGCTACTGATCTTATTCCCTCCTCTTAGCTCAATGAGAGGGCAGCCTTTCAGCAGCAAACATCTGGTGTGTGACGTGGGGCTGTCTCACAGACTAGGCCCCGATGCTTCCCTTCACAGTCCTCCAGCTCCAGAAGAGAGACTGGGATACAAGTAACACTCCCTTGACCACCCAACTCCAAGGACTTCTCCAGCAGACTGCTTCTAGGGAGTGTCTTCCACTACCTGGAGAATAGACTACAAAGCTTCCTTATGGAGCTCCGGCTGTGCCAAATTTCAAGAAATTGTTGCCTATATGAGATATCGGGGAGGAATAAATCTAGAAACATTCTTACATTTCTTATTAGAAAGTAAAACCCTCCACTGCCGCAATATAATGTACTTTATGCCCTGATTCCCTCTTCCTTCTACCATGCTGGTTTTGAATCTTGGAAATTTTATAAATGTGACATTATGTTTTTAACCAAATACAGGAAAATGTGACATAGGAAGATTAAAAATTTTGGAGAAAGAATCTGTAAGAAGACACAGAAGAGAAATAGGATCTGTTGACCCTGTGTTCAAAATGTTTCTGTGTGATTTGTAAATAAGTAGCCTTCTCAGAGAAGATGTTCAAGGACAGATTAGAGCTGTACCTTCTTGACATAGTCTCACTAATACAAACCTTCTTGGTGTTAGTGTCTATATATGAGTGTGCAAGGTGGGAATGATTTGAAAGGTTAATGTGTAATAAAATTATTTTTCCAAATTTATATGAAATTACAATTATGATACAAAAGGGTAACTATCAGTGCTACTACCCTCTTTATAGATCTCTTTGGAAAATAAATGCCTGGAGTCAGAAAAAGAGCTTCCCTTTTAGATCTACTGCTTTATAACTATCTGAGCAACCAGTAGGGTGTTTGGTGAGAACCCTGAAGGTAGCCCCAGGATCCACAGAAGTCAAGGATTCCCTACCGAACCAGTACTGGTGACAGTTCACTTCAAAGAACCAGGACTGAATTTGGAGGCAGCTGATTACAACATCAACTTCATTCTTCACTTGGTTTAACCACCAGGCAGGCCTTGAGAGGTGGGGGGTCTCCACTGAGACTGCTGGAGTTCCTCACTAGACAGCCACAGCTAAAAAGGTAGCTACTAGATAGTCATGGGCTCCTTGTGCCTGTGGTAGGCTGGCCAGGGGTTATTTGTAACCTGAGCAGAGGGAAGAGTATAGGACAGATGAGAGCTACCTCACATTGGAGCTCACTTCACCCTTGAACTGCCTCCTAGTCTGGTTACAATGTTGGGGTCTTTCCCTGCTCTCTATGGTGGAACATTTCCCTCCTCTAAGGGGCTCTTCAGTTCCCCCACTGCTTCCCATCTCCCATCAGAATTCGGGCTTCTCTCCCTTCCCTCTCTCCCACCAGCTGCAGCTCCTTTTGTTCCCTGCTGAATTCATCTGCTGACAACTCAAAGAGAGGGAGGGAGCCAACAGTCCCCATCCGGGGCTCTCCTGCCCTCATTTGCGATGCTTGAGTAGGGATTTCTCTATTTGCCGAGCTAACAATGCAGGTTCCCAGGGCCAGACTGATGATGACATCACTGCTGCACTGGGGGGGAGAGGGAGGCGGACCCACAGGGTCAGGCTTCAGGAGATGAGGGTGGAGGGGTGGGGAGGGGTGGGGAGGGTTGCAAATGGTGGGGAGTGGGGTTATTGCATAATGCAGAGGCAGCCGTGGGAACCCGAAGGATCTGCTGGGAAAGTCTGTGCCAGTTGCTTTCAGACACAGTCAAAGAAGTCCCAAGGACTCGGGTGGTGGGAGAATGGGGCTGAGTGTTCGAGGAGCATCATGGGAATAGGAGAGAGCGACAGGAACAGCATCACGTCCTCCCTCTCCCAGCAGCTGAGCTGCATAGAGAAGGGGGTGGGGAGAGTTGAGAGAGCAATTGAGGTTTGCTCCAGAATCTCAGGACCTCACAAATCTGTAACCTTTTACCTTAGGTTAAGGCTCATTATTTGTGAGGAAGTAACGGGACAGACAAGGGAACACAGAATAATGTATTGTTGGCCTAGTAGGGATGGAAAGCTATTATCTTTTTTGTATTCCCAACTGCTGCTGTAGTTTGAGAGACAGGGTAGAGGAAACCTCTCTTTTCCTTTTGGCATTGGGCAAGGGACTTGAGTTTTTCAAATGCGTTCTTATTTTTTTTTTTTTTATCTATAAAATCAACCAATAGGCATTTAGTGAGTATGAACTCTGAGTCAGAAACTATGCTAGGTGCTAGGGATACATATTTAATATAAAAAGCACTCCTCATCAATAGGAGCAAGTATTTGCCTGGGGGAGAAAGCATGTGCCATGTATAATACACATAGAATAAATATAAAGAAAATAAATGCAAAGCAGTTAAATAGAAGGTAGTTTGAAAGGAGGAAGTTAGATCCAATCAGCTCTAAACCTATTATCCTCCATCTTCCCTTTTTTCTCTCTTGGGGGTGAGGGTAGAGGAAGGAATGAGTAGTTTCAGCCACCATTGGACTTTCATCTTTCTGTTCTCTCTCCCTTCTGTTTCTCCAGGATACCTATAGCCAACAAAGCTTCTACCTCCTGAAAGAAAGGTCACTCTGAGCTCTAAGGGAGCTCCCTCCTGGTATGGAGCTCCTCCATTCTGAGCCTGTCTCTCTCTCTCTCTTTTTTTTTTTTTAGCCTTAGTGCAGCCAGCTGGCTATCAGGCTGTATGTCTTTTAGGCCATCTGTTCTGTTATTATAGCATCTCAGATGTTGCCTAACAGCCCAGTCCTATCTAAACCTACCTCACTTTTATCTGGCTGCCCCAATAGTTTGAGGGACAGGAAGGCCCTTATTCTTAGAGGAGGCAGTGTAGGTTCAGGAGAACCAACTTCCAACAGGATAGTGTGACTAAATATGATGAGGGAACTTCATACAGAGGAAAGAATCCTGGATTTGGAGGCAGAGTAGATAGATTTAAATCCTGGTTCTGCTTCTTGCTGATTGTAGAACCTTGGACAAGTCATTTAACTTATCTGAACCTTATTTCCTCATTTATAAAATGAGGGAGATGGGTGATATAATTTCCAGTGATGCTAAGAGCTACTTCTACATAACTAAGCTGAGATCTGAAGACATGTGCAGGAGCCACCAAGGTCATTCTAAGAATGGATACCATATATCCCTGAAAAGAGATCATAGAATTATAATCTGGAAGGGACCTGAGACATCATTTAGTTCATCTCCTGTATTTTATAGAGAGAAATCTGAGACTCAAAGTAGTTTACATGGTCAATGTCATACAGCTAGTAAGTAGAAGTGCCAGGAATGTGTCTCCATGTCTAGCACTTGTTCCTCAGTTTTGATGAATTAAATGATCATCTGAATGCAGATGAATCCCAAATCTCTATACCATTAATCCTAGTCTCTGCTGAGCACTGCTCCCAAATCTCCAACTTCCTTTTAGACATGTCAAACTCCACGTCCTGGAGGTATTTCAAACTTAACATATCCGAAATAAAATTCATCTTTTGGGACAGCAACATGAAGTGGATCAAGTCTTGGATCTGTAGTCAGGAAGATCTGAGTTCAAATGTAGACAAACACTATCTGTGTGATCCTGGATAAATTGCTTAACTTCCATCTGTCTCCTTTTCCTCAGCTGTAATAAGGAGATAACAATAGGACCCACTTCAGGATTGATGAGAGGATCAAAGGAGATGATAATTGTAAAGCACTTTGAACCGTACTCAGCACTTAATTAATGTTTATTTTCTTTTTCCCTCCCTCCCTTTTTCTAGACTTTCCTATTACTGGTGAAGGCATCACCATTGTTTTAATCACCCTATTCCAAAACCTCAATATCATCTTCAGTTCTTCATCCTCATTCATCTTACATATCCGTCTGTTGCAAAATTGTCATTCCTACCTTCCTAAAATTTTTAGCATCTATCTTTTTCTCTATTCATATGACCACAACCCTAATTCAGACTCTCAGCTAGACTACTGAAATAACTTTTGAATTACTTTCCCTACTTTAAATCTTTCTCCATTCTAATCCTTCTTCCACTCAGCCACTAAAGTTTGACCATTATCACCCTTGTGTTCAGTGAACTCCATTCTCTTTGAACTGAGGTCCTCATGATTTCAGGGCTGGTACTCCATCCACTGAACCACCTATATGCCCCCAGAGCATCTTTCTTAATCTTTCAAATTAATGTTCTTCTCTTAATGCTTCTTCTCTGAAAGTACTCTCCACTTGGAATATTCTGTATCTTGTCTATGCCAGTTATTGACATGTCTTTTCCTCCATTAGAATGTACACTGCTTGAGACAGATTGGGGTTTCTTCACCTTTCTCTGTAACCCCAGTATACAGCAGAATGCTAAGCAAACAGTTTCCCTCAAAATACTAATAAATTATACTACTCTTGCCTTATCAGGTACAGAAACCAAACATCACTGTGTAGTCTTGGGCAAGTCATTAAATATCTCTTGGCTTCAGTTTCCATAGTTGTCAAAGGAGGACATTAGACTAAATGATCTCTGACATCCTTTCTAGAGTTCATATTCTGGGGCTAGTTTTGCCTTTTGCCTCTAAAGCATTCAACAGACTGTGGGTTATACTACCCAAAGTGAATGACCTACTTGAAAGTCTGAATTTGAAGGCCAACTCCCTTGAAGTGGATTGAATCAAAGCCCTTAAAAGAGGAATAGGAATAAGGAAAGAATTAGAACTTTTTTCACCCAGTATCAGCTTGAAAACTTCTCTGGAATATACTAGAGAACTGTTTGCTAAATGATTTTTTTTTTTTTTTTTTTTGCTTTTTGTTGAGGCAATTGGGGTTAAGTGACTTGCCCAGGGTCACACAGCTAGGGAATGTTAAGTGTATGAGACCAGATTTGAACTCAGGTCCTCCTGACTTCAGGGCTGGTGCTCTATCCACTGAGCCACCTAGCTGCCCCTAAATGATTTTTTTTTTTTAATGAGTTCTTTTCCTGGGTTGTCCAGAGGTAGACTGAAAAGAATCTGAATTGGCTCATGAGAACTGAACTTTAGACCTCTTTCTCTTATCTGTGCTGTCGATAAACAATTACATGTATACAATTAATTTCTCATGAGAGAATCTCCAGTCATATAGATCCCTCTTTTCCTACCTCCAAAATGAGAGCTCCTCTCCAGGTAACATGAATGAATCAATGACAAGAAGCATTTACTTAGTATTTACTTGCCAAGCTCTGGGGATAAAAAAACAAAAACTAAAAACTACACCAAACTAAAACAAAAAAAGCCTTTGCCCTCAATGAGCTTGTATTATAATAAAGAGAAACAACACAAATTCAGACCAGTGCTGAGGGAGCTGTATTTTGGTTAGGAAAGTTATAGGTGTGTTGAATAGAACAAGAGGAAACCTTTTCAGTAGTAATAGTGACTTGATTATGGTTCCAGAAACAGGAAGTGGAGGCAGGGGAGAGATAGACTAGAGAAACTGGACCATGGTCACAGATGTGGTTAGCTTCATGTTGGTCTTTGGTCCAACACACTGAGTGACTTGAAAAGCCACATTTCTTCTCCCATATTGCATCCAACTCTGAGGAAATATCAAGTTAATCCTTCACTACAGTCTTTCTTTAGTGCCTCATCATGTACAGAGGTGACCCTGGGTCATAAGAGCATATCATAGTTTCAAATAGATCCTACCAAATTGGAAAGCCTTCAGGCACGGGCCTGGAGAGGAACTTTTAAAAAGTAAGAAGCTATACATTTGTGTGATAAAATACAATCTCAAAAAAAACAAAAAACAAAAAAACCCAGTTCAGAAAACAGTGAAGAATTTGAGAGGTTATAGTAATTCATGAGGACTCTCTATTTCGACTTGCATCAGGAGAGGGCAGGAAATCTAATTAAATCATTGATCTTTTGCACAATTAATGGAAATCTAAAAGCTTGACTCTTGGAATTCTTACTTCTTTTCAAAGCTCAGCTCCAGTATCACTGTTCTCATGAATGATGATGCTAGTTTTCATGGAAACAACGTCAATTTATATTAGGGCATTTGGATTTTGTATTCATAGAATGGTAGAGCTGGGAAGAGATTTTAGTGAGCTCTAGACCAATTCCCTCATTTTATACTGAGGCACAGATAGGTTAAGAGATTGCCCTAAGGTTGCCTATTAAAATCCAACCCAGTTCTTTTCCTAGTACACTGCAAGGCCTTCTTATCCCCAGTCTCTTCTGGCTCCATGTCTGACCTTGCAGAAGTTGTGTAATTTCTCATTTGTTAAACAAGAGGGTTGAACTAGATGATCCCTCAGACTTTCCAGCCATAACATTCTATAATTCCTTTGCACCATTTTTTACCTTCTTGCCTTGATCCCAGCTTTTGCTCTGAGCAAAGGTCAACAGTCGGACAAGTCCCTGGTGAATAAGGAGAGACCTATATGCAAGCCCAAAACACCCTCCAAAGGCCTGAGTTAGCTCTAATAAGCACTCTGGTGCTTGTGTGTTTGGTAATGATCTGTATGGGAGTAGCCATTCAAATGCATCCTGCCCCACCAGCAAATCAAGTAGCCCCTGTGCACTCTGGGACTCAATCAATGTTTGCTTTGGTAGATACATGAAAAGGGCACCAGTCTGTATGGATTTAAACTAAGAACGCCTGCTGTGAGCCCTTGCTCTGCTACCTAACTCAAGGAAGGTGACTGGTCTTATTACACCTCCTTTAAGATGCAGGTCAGACACTGACTTCTGAAGGAAACTTTTCCTGATTCCCCTAACTTCTAGGACCTTATTTCCCAAATTGCCTTGTATTTAAATACTTTTATAAATTTAGATTTATTATTGTCATGCTTATGCTGCCTTTTCCATGACAATATAAACTTAGAGTAGAAATCATTTAATAAATTGAACTTGAATGCCTAGGGCCTATAGCAGAGTGCTTGGCATGTAATGATTACTGTGGATTGATACACACAAAATACATATTAAGTAACTATAATTAAATTATGTTAGGCTAATCTGGCTCTAATAAATGCTAATATGTTTGCAGATCCAAAGCAAATTTTTTAAATACTAATAATCCTTTCAAATGATGAGAGAAGCAGGTTTTTTTTGTGTCCAGATATGACCAGTGGTTAAGGATATGAGTCTGTGTGAATGTCCAGAACTCTGTGAAAGAGATGGAAATGGTAAGCAAGGAGTTTAGTACTTTATATTCTACTCAGTAAATTTGTGAATTTGTGAGGCTCTCTTGTAGTTGAGTCCTGACTGCTCTTGGGGGAATGGGAAGTGAGAGGCAGAAGAGAAAGAAGGTTGTCTTCTCATCTCAGGGAAGGCTGAGAAATTATGCTAAGACTCAAAACAAGGAGTAGAAAGTCAGGGGAGGTAGAAAGATACACTGTACTTTGGACATTTGGAATGCTATTTTTCTAGATAAAAAGAGAACAGAAAAGTATAGCAAGGTTTTGGCTACTCAAAGAAAAGGAGACTCTTGTCACTTTGGCTGATTATTTTACTAGAACCAGAAGATTTCTCCCATATTCCTACTTGGACCAGCTGAATGCTGACCAGTCTCTCCCTATTTCTCTGGGTATAACCCAAAGGAATCAGGGTATCTATCTACTCTAACACCAAACTCATTGGAAATAAAGGGATATTGGGAGTTGCATATCTGAATTAGTCAAAGGCTAAACCATGTAATTAAAAATAATTCATTGCTTTTAACTAGAAGAATCAAATGTAAAGATTTAAAAAATATTGCCAAGTAGAAGTCTTTGGAGACCTACAATAACAAATAGATAAGAATGACTTGTAATTGGTATGTTACTACAAGCTTTATATGCAAACAGGATGTTGGTAAAGGAAAATCAGTCCTTGAAAAAATTGTTTTTTTACCATTAAAACTAGATGGTATGAAATTACAGTAACCAAGCTTGGTCTCAAGGAAGAGATATAGGAGGATACTTCCATATCTTCTTTGAAGAAGTGGAAGGCCATAGCTAAGGATAACTAAAGATATCAAACTTTTTGGATATATAGGCTAATTTTGCTGAATTGTATCTCCCTCGCCCCTTTTAAAATTCTTTGCCATAAGTTATGGTTTCTGAGAGGAGTCGGGGGAGATTCACTTGGAAACATAGATGTTATAAAAAACTAAAGATCATAATACAAACTTTTTTTTTTAAAGCAAAAGCTGTTGTCTTAAATCAAACATTCTCATGACCAGTGATCTTGTTTACATTCTTGATTTGCTTAATTTAACCCCTTTCCTCAAAGACAGTACAGAAATGAATTTCATTCTAGTCTCTGCTCCTATCACCACAAATTCTGATTTAATGGAATCCAAATCCGTAGGATTCCAGTCTAATAATAATAATAAATATTTATGTTTGCTTTATGTAGTTTATCTCATTTTAGCCTCAGACCCTTTGGACATAGTTACTCCAGGTATTGGTGTTCCTCATTTTACAGAACAAGAAATTAGAGCTCAGTGGGAGTGATTTGCTTATGGTCACACATCTAGGACACAAATGGCATATTTATTTAGCATTGTAATCCTCAAACAGTGTAGAAGCATTATCTCATTTAATCCTCACAACAGCCTTGAATTATTATTTTCATCCTGCTGGAGGTCTTTCCTGATCTCCCAGGTATTGCCACTCCTTCCCTTTGTGTTTCATTGCATATGCTTGTGTTTTCCTATACTTGTATTCATGTTATAAGCTTTCATTAGACTAGAAGCACCCAGAGGCAGGTGACTTTTGAGATTTTGGTTTTGTGGCCCCAAGGTCTTAAAGCAGTGCATTGCACTTAATATGCAATTTGGAATTGCATATTAATGGAATTGAGACTCCAAATGTGACCAAACTATTGTTTGTCCTTTGTCAAGGATCCTCCTTGAAGAGGATCATGACTTTAGGGAGATGATACCATGCAAGTGAATTGGATTGAAGTAAGGGTGGGCTAAGCAAGGTCACCTGCTTCACTTTCTTCTCCAGAGCCATCTGGGTCCAGTGGCCAGATACAGATCAGGACTGGAGATGGCCCTGGATGCAGGGGGAAACCTTGGCCTTTGTATACAAAGATCTTCAACAGATCTCAGTTTGAGGCAACACCCATTCAGTGATTAAAGCCAAGTAGCAATTGAGACAAAGAATCTTCTCTTTCACCTAGTCCAAAAAAGAAAAGAAAAAAATCTAAATAAATAAATTTTGGAAGGGAACATTCTCAGGGTTTCTGGCCAAAGCAGAAATGGTTGCTGTTTACATTCAATGAGTCGATTGGCCCAAACTGTAAATTTGAAGCAGTAGAGGCCCAGATTAAGTGATCTGCTTTAGGACACATAGCTATCAAGTGGCAAAGACAGAAGAATTATTCTGGCTCCAATTAAGGAGCACTTTTCACTATATTATGATGCTACCATAGAGCTGTTGTTCAGTCTGTAAAATGGACAGAAGAGAAAACATTCTGTTTCATATGACTACAATTTATTGACCAAATGATCAGTTAACTAGATACAACTATGATCAGCATTTCTAAACTTTTTTTTGCCTCCCTTCCCCCAATGAATAAAATAATGAAAGGGCCTAATCTAATTCAGCTTTAATAAGTGAGAGGCAACATGGTAGAGTACAGAAGATCAATGATCTGGGAATCAATAAATCAGGCCCCTGATTTCCTTGATACAGAGAATTTCTAATCTTTACCCATAAAGATCCAGACCCTGCAAATAGAGCAGCCTTCCTCAATAAGGGGTTAAGTGATTTAGCCAAGAATTCACAATTAGCATGTATGTCAGAGGCCTGAGTCCAACTCTCAACTAGTGAGCAAATATTTATTTAGTACTTACAATGTGTCAAGCAGAATGCTAAGAGTTGGAGACACAAAGAAAGGTAAAAACATGATTTTGGGGCAACTAGGTGATAGAACACCAACTCTGGAGTCAGGAGGACCTGAATTCAAAACTGACCTCAAATACTTACAACCTATGTGACTTGGCAAGTTACCTAATCCTTATTACCTCCAACCAACTAACCAACAAAATAACCCAGTCTTTAACTGCTAGGGTCCCACATTTTAATACAGAAGATAACATGCAAATAACCATATGTTTACAAGATAGATGGCATGCAAATGGAAGGCTGTCTCAGGACAGGCAAAGCAGGAGGAGGAAACCAGGAAAAGCTTCTTGTAGGTGGGATTAAACCTCCATCACTTAGACCAATGGGGCCAGAATCAAATGGAAGCAGGGGCCACTAACCTGCCACAGTATATTGACTTAGAAAACCATCTATGTTCTATTGTATTTTTTAAAAAAAATTTTTGTTAAACATTTCTCAATTACATTTTCATCTGGTTTCTGGAGTGTTAGAGCCACCTTATTTAGTGTGTGACCCCTCTGTCATAGACCATGCTGGCTCACTGCTTTTAAGTACAATGATTTGATTTGATTAACTCAGAATACTCAGAACAATGTGACCATAACCTATAAATGATTTAGAAAATCACTTCTAGAGCTGTCCTCACTTAGCTATATAGAGATTAAGTGATTTGACCAAGAATCAAAGGTAGGATTTGAACTCAAGATCATTCCAAACCCAGCACTTCATCCACTATGCCCACCCACCTCAATAGCTTTTATTTGAGCTTATATTCGCTTCCATTTACAAGAAGATTTTAGAAACTTATCACAGTAGTTCATACTTGCATGGAACTTATTGATTTTCCCAGACCTCCAGGTCTTCCCTTACCTAGGGGTCCAAAAGGGAAGAAGAACTTTCCAAAGTTTCATTGAACATCACTGATGTGACCTGGGACAGCAGAAGCATCTGAGAGCCAATTTGTACAATCTCCCTACTGCCTCACTTTTATCCTTAGCCCTTGGCCAACTTTAAGTCCTGTTACCAAACGGACCAGGAGAAACTATTCCTGAGTCTACATTTAAATTATATTCATTTTACACCACTCAATAACACGAGACCCCAAACTTCACAGGGTACAAATCGCTGATCAATGCACTATCTTTAGTTGGCTCAACTGCCATGTCTTTGAGGCTTATGTCACCTTCCAGCTGCCCTGGCTAAAAGAAGACCATCATAGGCCCCTTGCTGCCCTTTTCCACTCACATTCTGGCACTGGAGCAAGAGGCACTAAAGGGAAGCAGAGGAAGGGAATGCACTGACAGACTCCCTCCCTGGCTCTCCCAATGACATGGATCTGAGGGGGATGGGGGTGGAACAATGCCCCCTTTCTCAGGCAGCTGGCAGTGTCCTGTGGGCCCTTGGCCTCCACAATGCCCAATCGAAAGGCAGACACTAAGCTCCCTCTCTCACAGTCAGCTCTAGTGCCAGCGCTCCGCCCCCTCCCAAAGAAAAGGTTTTATTTCCCTCCTTGCCAAAGACAAAGTCTCCAAAAGAACATCAGCAGTAAGAAAAACTGACCTTTGTTCAGGAAGCTGAGACACTTCCCCTTCTTTCCCTCCACCAGGAGCCCAGTTCACCCACCTCATGGGAACTTGCACTAGGAAGAGAGACTTTTTTCCCCCTCTAAGGGACTTCTTTTACCAACAGTTCTTTCTTGCTTTTAAAACCAAAGGCCTATTTGGAATCTCCAGTTTAGGCTTTGCTTTTGCTTCTACCAGGCTTTATAAGGACCCATGTTAAAGGGGAAATAATTAAATTTTATACATTTGTAGGCTCTCTTTCTGTTTAAGGTCCTTTATATGTCTCTTCTAAAAACAGGTTCTTAGAACTGGAAGGCACCTTAGTGTATAGAATGAATGAATGAATTGAAAACATTTGGACAGCAACTCCTTCCTTTATCTATGAGAAAATTGAGGTCCCAAGAGAAGTTAGTTTGTCCAGAGTCACAGTGTTGCTTTTAGTGATGATGATGATGATAGTGGCTGTAGTCTTTAATTCTCAAAGAAGACCACTGACATCAGGAAGGTGATGTTTTGAGTTATGTGTGAATTAGTGTCAGTGGCACTAATTAGTGACACTAATTCAGTGGCAGAGCCAGAATTCTGTAAACAGAGCTCCCTTCTCTCAGTCCAATGCACTCACTTCGTTAATCTTGAACAGATTTTTTTTTTATTAAAGCTTTTTATTTGCAAAACATATGTATGGGTAGTTCTTCAAAATTAACCCTTATAAAGCTTTCTGTTACAAATTTTCCCCCCAGTCCCCACCCCTCCCCCAGATGGCAGGAAGTCCACTACATGTTATGTTAAAATATTTGACAAATCGAATATATGTATACATATTTTCACACTTATCATTGTTTTGCAAGAAAAATCGTATCTAAACAAAAAAAAAGAAAAGAAAAATTGTATCTACAAGAAAAAAAATCAGAGAAAGGAAACACAATGCAAGCAAACCTCAATAGAGAGCATGAAAATGTTATGCTGTGGTCCATATTTCATATCCCTCTCTCTGGGTGTATATGGCTTTCTTCAGTGAACAAACCAGTGAACTGATTTGAAACATTTCATTGCTGAAGAGAGCCATGTCTTGAACAGATTCTTGAGGACTACATCAGAGATATTTTGGTGTAAATTTTATACACTCTGGGGTTCCTTATCCCAACTCAAACTAGCACTGATGAGTTGGATCCCCAAAAGGCCACCAACATCATCTCCTCCAAAAAGATCTTCTAGAGCAAAGATTTCTTAAAGATGGTTCACAACCCCATATGGAGTCATGTAACTAAATGTAAGGGTCTCAAAAAATTTGGCAACAATAAAAGATATCAAATATTCCCCCCTTGTATATATATAAAATAAATATAAATTTTATATAAATATAAAAAATATCTTTATTCTGGCATTATTTATGTAAAATTTAAAAAGCATTGATATGTAAATTTGCTTTTGTCTTTAATAAATGGCAAAATTATGTATATACCAAAGAATTGTTTTAAAATAAATTTCTTTATGATTTATTATTAGTAAATTTTTGATTTGTGTATTCCTTTTATATAACTATATATCTGGGATTGTGTAAAAAAACCTCTTGGGTGAAAAGGAGTCACAAGTAGGAGAAGTTTAAGGAACTCTGTTCTAGAGGAATCTCTGAAAGGTTGTTAGGGGATGGGGAATAAGAGTATGTATACGGGATGTCCCAAAAGTTTTGGTGCAATCTCAAGCTAAAGAAACCAATAAAGCTTGAGATGGCACTAAGACTTTTGGGACATCCTGTATGTCGTTAGTCAGATTGAATGTTTTAACAGAGGAGTTAAGGGCCTTTTAAAAAATGAATATCTATGAAGACCTAGACATGAACTATATTCTGATGCTCTCAAGAGAGATTCTTCAGGGGGACATGAGAAAGACTATAAAGTCCCTCAAATTGAACCTGGTCTGTTTAAACACAGAACTTGTGATTCTGGGCTATAAATTACATGTGTATAGATATATGTAAATGATATCTCTAACAGAAAGTAGATATTCCAGGCATAGGAGATATCATGAACAAAGTGGAAAAACACAAATTGTATTCTAGGGATTTCGAGTAGTTTGTTTCGGCTAGAATATAAAGTATGGGTAAAGATGCAGTGGGCAATAAGGCTGGAAAAAGAAATTGGGACCTTGTCACAGAGGACTTTGAATGACAATTTGAGTGTAAATCTGGTCCCCTTCCCATGCCATCTGGAAATTCACCATGTTGGATTATTTTCAGTGGGGGCTCATAGTAAAACGATATTTATTAGATAGATATTGGGCTGGAAAGAGGCAATTTATGCAGTCAGGTAGAGCTTGCTAGTTAACATACTTAACTAAATGATGACTGGGTCATGGATTCCATATCTCTGTTACATGACCATAAGTTCCCTCTTAAAAATACGGGGCTTTTTTTTTATCATGAAATTTCTGTCTGGAATTACAATTAATCATGGAAAGAATCAACCTCTCCCTCCTTCACTCAGTTCCTCTGGGTCACTCAGATAAATGTTGTTTACATCCCTTCCCAGACTTCTACAAGTTTGTTCTTTCACTTCTGTCTTTTTCTGACAGAACATGGTTATAGATTCCAATACAGGCCTGAAGTATATTTTCACTTTCAGGGTTTCCAGTTAGCCCTCTGGATTATCCCCTTTCTTTTGCTTTTATGCTCTAGTCTAGCACATAGCATCTTTTCATCAAGTGCTCTATAATGAATGAATGAAAAATGTTTATTAAGTGCTTGTTATGCTCCAGGCAGTATGCTAAACACCAAGGATACAAATTTTTAAAATTTGATTTTTATCTTTTTCAATGCATAAGGAGTATTTTCAATCCCTCCCAAACCCATCCCTCAATTGAAAACCATAAAGAAAAGCAAAACCCTTGTAACAAATATCGAGTCAAGCAAAACTAATTCTTTCATTAGCCATGTTTAAAAATATATATGTCTTAATCTTTTTCATAAATTCATCACTTCTCTGTAAGGAGATGGATAGCATGTTATATCATGGATCCTCTTGAATCATGGATCATCATTGCATCATTGCATTGATCAGAATTCTTAAATTCTTCAAAATTACTTGTCTTTATGATATTGTTCTTGTATAAATTGTTCTCCTAGTTCTGCTCACTTTATTCATCAATCATATCAGTTCATAAAAATCTTCCAAGATTTCTCTGAAACTATTCCCTTCATAATTTCTTATAGTACAATAGTATTCTATTATATTCCCATTCCATAATTTGCCCAGCCACCCCCCAACTGGAGAATATCCTCAATTTCTAGTTCTTTGTCATCACAAAAAAATTGCACAGCCTAATAATTTTGAGGGCATAGTTTCAAATTGCTTTCCGGAATGGCAGAACCAATTTACAACTCCATAATCATGCATTCATATAACTATTTTCTCATAAACATTCCAATTTTGTCATTTTTTCTTTCTTTCTTTCTTTTTGGAGGGATCAACTTTGCCAATCTGATAAGTGTGAGTTAGATTTAATTTGCATTTCTCTGATTATTGGTGAGGTAGAGCATTTTATGACTAGCTTGGAATTCTCTCTGAAAACTGCCTATTCTTATCCTTCAACTAATTGTCAAGCAGAGAACAGGATAAAGCTTTTAAATTCATAAAATAAAAGAAATTACAAAAAATCCAAAAGTTGAAATGCAATTATCAATATATTTTTTGAAAACAAGTTAATGGACTCTAGGGTAAGGACCACTGTGCTTTTTCTCCTCCTATTCCATGCTTTTAGGCTGATAGTCTATTTTAACTTGTCAAAATGGCTTTCCAGACTATAAATCAATTAATCAGTTAGCAAACATTTATTTATTTAATTATCCCTGAGGACTCCTTCCCCTCATTCCAATGATCTTATCTTCTTTACCATGAATATATTTTTAGTTAAAGTTTTGTGGAGGAATTATGCCATCCTAGATAAGAAATCTTAGTTATATAATGTCGACATTTATTGCATTGTCCATCCTTGAATTAAATGGTTGTCTTGTTTGCATTACTGGGCATGACTCACAATTTCTTATTTCAGTTTACTTTCTGGTTCCTGCCTGATTAATTTCTTAATGAGAGTTCATAAAACAATTTCATAAAATCACACAATTTTGGACACAAATCATGTGAGAATTTGCCTCATTGGACTATGAGCATTTGTTACAAGGGTTTTGTTGTTCTATTCTTTTTTCCTATTGGGTGGGTTAGCAGGGTGAGGGGAGACAGGGCTATGGTACCAGAATATAAAGAAAAAGAGGATCATTGAGGATTTTTTTAATGCAGAGAAGAGAACAAAAGGAAGGCCAGAAGGAAGTAGACAAGTAGGATAGCTTTGAAAGCTACAAGTTGATTTTATTATTTATATTAAAAAGCAAGCTGTACATAACAGAGATCTAGTTTGATATACAACCATCCCTTTTTGTTCTATTATATACATAAATATGACCACTTCCTTTGGTATTTAAGTTCAAAATCAAAATAAATTTTTAAAAAATTTTATAACATTCAATGCAGGAAAGCAATTTACAGAATATGTAATCCAAATTCCTTGTAATCACAAATCTTGGGTTCTCCTGTGACCCATCACACCAGACTCTGGAGCTTGGAATGTACATGTTTCTCTATCCCCTGAGGATGCCGACACAACAGTTATGAAGATGATTCCCTATTGTGATTGTCTCATTCCTTTACTTCTGAGGTCGCCCAAAATGAGCTCTACTTGAGTTCTTGCTTAAGAATTTTGGCTATTTGGTCCTAGTTTTAATTTCTGTAATGAAACAAAAGAAATCTCATTTCTTTTCCATATGATAACTATCTTTATTTATCTGAATGACTAGTGAATTCCCTGACACTTCCTTAAATAGACATTTTCTCTTCATCTGCCTCCACTCCCGGAGCCTTTGGATATTTTTGGTTTCAGCAAAGAGGACTAGCCAGATAGATACACAATGCTAAGTTCTGCCAATGAATCTGAAGTTCTTGGTCTGAGGATTCATGCCTCGATGAAGGTCCAAGGTGAAGGCAGAAAAGCTGAAAAAGAAAAAAAAAAGGTATCAAGGTGAAGGAAGTCTCTTTATTATACTCCATTTCCACTCTGTTCCATTTTCCCCTATCCCCTGACTATGACTTTTTCTCAAGAATGTAGAGAAAAGCTGAAGGCAGTTCAGATGCTCCCAAATTTCCACCTTTCAACATTTCTGAACTTGACTGTCCTGACAGATTTCACTTTATACAGTAATTCTTGTCTGATATTCAGAAAGTAGCCCTGAATTTGGCTTCGAAATTCTAGGACAATGACTACTTAAGTGAAAGGAATATTTCTGCCCTGACACAATCACATAGATATAGAGCTGGAAGAAACCTCAGAGATTATCTTGTCCAACTCTGTCATTTTCAGAATAGAAAAGCGAGTCCCATGGAGGCAAAGGATACACAGGTATTAAATGTTAGAGATGGGATGTGAACCTAAATCCTCTGAGACCAGAGCTCTTTCCATTGTGGCATGCTGATATGAATTTTGGGGGACTACTTCTGACTCAATTGTATTCATGGAATTATTGGTGGGATTCTGTAGTTCTATGAAGTAAGAGTCCAGAATCAAGGAGTTCTGCTGTGTTTTGCCTTATTATAGGCACATCTGTAACTTGGGTATCGAGTTCAGTTCTGGATGCCACATTTTCAGAGAGTTTTTGACAAACCAGAATGATACTCAGAGGATGGTGACTGGGATAATGACGAATTTGTAATGTAATATATGAGTGGTTGAAGGACCTGGAGACTTTTAAGTTTGAAAAGAGAAGTCTTACTGAGGACATGAGAGTTCTTTCTTTATTTTGTTGAGGCAATTGGGGTTAAGTGACTTGCCCAGGGTCACACAGCGAGGAAGTATTAAGTGTCGGAGGCCAGATTTGAACTCAGGTCCTCCTGACTTCAGGGTTGGTGCTCTGTCCACTACACCAACTAGCCCCCCCCCCCCTGCTCACAATGGTTATTTTTTTATTTTTCCTAATATGTAAACATGTAAAACAACATTTGTACATGTACATTCATTTTTTCATATTTCCATATGAATCATGTTGGGAGAGAAAAATCAGAACAAAAAGGAAAAGCCACAAGGAAAAATAAAAGAAGAAAAAAAAGGGAACATAGTATGGTTGATTTACATTCTGTCTCTGTAGTTTTCTCTCTCTCTGGATGTGGATAATGTTTTCCATCTAAAGTTTCTTGGAATTACCTTGGATCACTGAACTTCTGAGAAGAACCAAATCTATCATAGTTTATCATCACACAGTCTTGCTGTTGCTATGTACAATGTTTTCCTGATTCTGCTGGTTTCACTCAGCATCAGTTCATGTAAATCTTTCCAGGCCTTTCTCAATTAGCCTATTCATCATTTTTTTTGTAAAACAATAATATTCCATTAATTTTGTACACCATAACTTTGTTTAGCCATTCCCCAATTGATGAGCCTCTACTCACTTTCCAATTCTTTGCCACCACAAAAAGAGCTGCTACAAACATTTTTACACATTGGTCCTTTATCTTTTTCTATGATTTCTTTGGGATATAGAACCAGTAGTAGCACTGTTGGATCAAGGTGTATGCAGTTTTATAACCCTTTAAGCATAATTCCAAATTGTTCTCCAGGATGGCTGGATCATTCACAACTTCACCAATAATGCATAAGTATCCCAGTTTTCTCACATCCTCTCTAACAATTATCATTATCTTTTCTTCAGGATAGATATTTTAAAGTTTTTGCTATTTGTAGCTCAAGAGGGAAGAACCTGGACTAAAAAGATATAGCACTGGAAGGTGTCTCAAAGGCTTATCAAATCCCTTAATTTTACAGTTGAAAAGCAAGATTAGAGACTCAGGAATGGCAAAATGATTTGCCCCAAATCAGACAGCTCTTAAGTGTCAGAGATGGCATTGGAACTAAGTTCCCCTGGTTCCAGCAATTCTACACTTTTACCTATGCCACCATGTCACCATGCTAAGGAGTTTAAATATAAAGTGCAATACAAAGTAGTAGAAAGAACTGTCCAGACACAGGAAGGGCTCTCACAGCTCTATATATTGCTGCTTCCATTCACTTCTTTATATAATGGTTCACGGAGGCAAATTTTGGTTCAGATACCACAGCAGAATGGAAAACACATTGGATTTGCCTGAAGAGGAGATCTACTCAAATCTCAGTTCTGCTGATTGCGACCTGCCTGATGTCGGGGAAGTCTTCTCTAAAACCGTGTTCCTCATCTATAAAATGGAGATGGTCTTGGACAAGGTGCCTTGAAGGTCCCCTTTGGCTCTAAGCTTATGATTATATGACCCTGTGAGAACTTTCTAACTATTCAAGCTATCTACAAAGAAGAGAGCTTCCTTGCTTGTGAGAATCACTGTTCAGTTAGAGGCTAGATGGCTACTAGTCAGGGATGCTGATGAAGAGATTCCTCCACTGGACAGAAGAGTGACATAGATGACTACTAAGATCTCTTGCAAGACTAGGATCCTGTAGTTCTGTGAAACAAGCTGCCAGGAAATGTCAGGACGGGTGGAGTCCCCATGTTCTCTGAGATCCTTCTCCACACACTGGAGCTGCCTTGTCTTTTAAAAATGGCTTTACTGTTTGCATCAAGGGAAATGGCCCAGCTCAGAAGCTCTGGCCTTAACACTGGGAATATGAAAATTCCAAAGAACATTCTGACTCAATCTCAATCTCAATTTCAATCTCTGTCTCTGTCTCTCTGTTTCTCTCTTTTCTCTCTGTCTCTGTGGGTTTCTCTCTTCTTCTTCTGTCTCTGTGTGTCTCTGTCTCTCTTTGTCTTTCTCTGTGTCTGTCTGTCTCTGTCTCTGTCTTTCTCTATCTCTGTCTCTCTCTGTGTGTTTCTCTCTACTCTCTCTGTCTCTTTCTCTTTGTCTCTCTCTCCATGTTTGTCTCTTCTCTCCCTGTCTCTGGCTCTGGCTCTCTCTCTGTGTTTCTCTCTGTGTTTCTCTCTCTCGCTCTCTCTCTCTCTCTCTCTCTCTCTCTCTCTCTCTCTCTCTCTGTATGTGTGTGTTTCTCTCTTCTCTCTCTTTCTTTCTGTCTTTCTCTGCCTCTGTATGTTTCTCTCTTCTCTCTGTCTCTGTCTCTGTGTTTCTTCTGTCTCTGTCTCTGTGTTTCTTTCTTCTCTCTCTGTCTCTGTGTGTTTCTCCCTTCTCTGTCTCTGTCTCTGTGTTTCTCTCTTTCTTTCTCTGTCTTTGTCTCTGTGTTTCCCTCTTCTCTCTCTGTCTCTCTGTGTTTCTCTCTTCTCTCTCTGTCTTTCTGTGTTTCTCTCTTCTCTCTCTGTCTTTCTCTTTTTCTCTCTCAGAGCTGTGATAGGCAGGCAGGCAGGAGACAAAGGACCTGCTGTATCAGGGTTGCTGTCAGTTCTGGGGGAGTGAAAAGGCACGGCGCACACACAAACACAC
>JAJPUD010002876.1:211990-250312 GCA_023553655.1 Myrmecobius fasciatus
CTCTCTCTCTCTCTCTCTCTCTCTCTCTCTCTCTCTCACACACACACACACACACACACACACACACACACACACACAAATAAACACACCAAATAACCCAACATGGAAATGTTTATGGGATAGGAGAATGAGGGAGAAGGTGGATGGGAGTTTGTGTAAAGCAATATTGCACTCTCTTGCAAACAGCAACACTAGGTCTCCTGTGTAAATACATTCAGGCAGCCATGTTCAAATGCCCATCCCCACTCTATGTCACAGTCAAGACCACAGTGTTTCCAATGAGCCAGTGCCCACAGAAGCAGGTGGACTGTGGCAGGAGAATGGTGACTCAATCCTCCACTCAGAGAGAAGGGTGGGATGTTCTGGTGAATGGACAAGAAGGAAGGGTAATAAAGCTCTTAGTCTCCTTTTGGGTAAAAACTTAGACCTAAGAGTATTCTTCCCATTCCCTGCTCCTAACTAAATTTCTTTTACTACTTGGAAGAATGACAGTTCTTGATTCTACCACTAGGTGCCGCTGGGACAAAGCGCTTTGTGCCTGGCGAGGTCTCTTTTTGATCTGATCCGTTCTCTCACAAAGAGAAGAGATGGATAGCATTCTGTGAATTGGAGAATCATAGGATTTAGCGGTTCAAGGAAATTTAGGGATGGTCAGATTACAGAAGCCTCCCCTGCCCCGACCTCGATCTGAAAGTTGGGGTGGTCAGCAAGGCTGAGATATAATTTAGGGATTTCTAATAGTGGTCTCCATGAAAAGCAGTTACCACAGTTGTAACTATATACTCAGAAGTTGAGAAGTAGAGAGGGCTTGAGACTTAAAAGTCCATCCTCCAAGGTCCCCTGCCAATTCACCTCCCCATACTAGATTTCTTGCGTTGCACCCCTTTCTACATGATCCAGAGAAAGTATCAAAGATAGAAAGATTCTGAGTGATACCTGTGGGCAAATTGAGTCCCACAGAAGTGGAATTAGTTTACCTCAGAGGGTCTCAAACAGAAATTAGGGCCCCCATAATTAATATCAGAGATCTAGGAATGAAAGACACATTAGAAACTATTAAGTACAAGTTTTTTTTTTTTTTTTTTTTTTTTTTTTTTTAATGGAAACAGACCTGGAAGAGTGTTTCTCCCAACAACCTAAAGCAGAATAGAGTTTAAAAGCAGCTCCCTTGACTCCAACTTCAGTACTTTTCTTTGATATGCACAAGTTCCTTCCTGTCAACTCACTTCATGTCCAGTTAGTAACTGGATTGCATTGTAGTCGCTCCTTTCCTTTGGGTATTAGAATTGGGACAGAGCAGGTGAGCAAAGTTTTATGGGATGAATGACTTTCCTGATCCAGAGACCTGATCCAAAAGCCCTTTAATAGTTGCTCCAGTCTGAGTAAGATGCTTCTAGTAACCAAGGTTATATTCCAGACCTGTGTTTGGGGAGTTTAGAGCATAGCTTTCAATTAGTACCACCTTTGGTTTATAGCTAGACTTGCTCCATTTCTCAAACCATATTTACAAACCATACCTCCCCCAACCCAGGCTCATTGTGAGCAGATGACAGCTTTCATAGTGGGGATGGTAGTTCAGGCTCTTAACTATTTACCTCTTTGCATTACATTCAAGGAAACCAATTCTCCCTTGTAGATTGGAAGTTTCTGTTATCTCTTCAGCCAACAACGAATGGATTTGAAGAGAACTTTTGTCTATCTAGCCTCATAAATGACACAATCTTGATTTCTGCCCAGAGACACATCAACATTTCCCATACAAGTTGGAGTCACTGAGGTGTTCTTTCCCTTACCCCAAAGCTCTCCTTCGACTCAGGAAATATGGCAGTATCTTACCTCTCTAGGGCAATGGCACCTTTCTTTAAATCATCCAGGGCTTTGAACTCCTATGAAGAGTCCTGGGAGATACATATAAATGCTCTTTAAAATGACTAAGCTAAAGACCTTTTCCATGCTTCAGGAGTACAATCAAGAATGTGGTTGACCTAAGAATCAGCTGTTTGCTTTCCTTCTGTTGATTATCTCTAATTTATTCTGTATATATCTTATTTGTACATAGATGTTTTCATGCTGTCTCTGGAATTCTTTGAGAATGATTATCTTTTGTCCTTTTCTGTCAATTTTATGGCAAGTGACTAATAAATGCTTATTGACTGACTGATTGAGGTGATGGGGAGAATATTGAGGATGAACAATTCCATCCTGGAAGGACCTGCAAAGCACTCACTTCCTTAGACACAAGGGTCACCCAATGGCATTCTGTCTCTCAATATCTTTGTTTCCTCAAGACGGTGCAGTGGACAGAATACTAGTCCTGAAGCCAGGAGGATCTGAGTTCAAATTTAAATGCCTTTTAGTTGTGGGCAAGTCACTTAATCCTGTTTCCTCATCTGAAAAATGAGCTGGAGGAGAAAATGGCAAGTTCCTTTGCCAAGAATATCCCAAATATTCCCTCATCAAAATAGAAGGAAGTCAACTAGATGGATTTTAAGGGCCCTCACTGCTTTAGATTCTATATTTTGGTTCTCTTTCACTTCTAGAGATGACCAGATTTGTACATAGAGCATTAAACACAACTGAAATGACTCAACAATAACAAGTAAATGATCTCTAACATTCTGCAATCCAAAGGATGAAAAGTGAATTTACCTACACAATGGACCCTAAAATGGACTTTTGCTAGTCCCCAAAGGCCTCACAGAAAATGCCCCAGAAGTCTCCATGGCCACAGAATCACAGAATTTCAGAGTCAAAAGAGGATAAAGAGATCCAGTTTTACAGATAAAGAAAAAGGGGCCAGCAAGATGGGGTCTCACAAGGCTGATATGTGGAAAAGCCAGAACTTGGGCCAAAGCCCTGTGGATGGCTCTAAATTAATGTTCCTTGCATTTCATAATACATGCTCACAATGGAATATTCAGTTTAGGGATAACCATCCACCCCCTGCATGATTTGATGCCACATTTCTCATGATTCCCTTTTTGATAAACCTTAGAAAAATGGGTAATCATTTTCTTTGTTTATCTATCTCTCAAGATGAGGGTCAAATGAGAAGATGCATGTGAACCATTTTTCAAACTTTAAACTGCTATGAAAATGAAAATTATTATTATCCTTACTTACAAGTAGATATCTATGAGTTCTAAGCTGATGTAGGGAGAGCTAAGTGCAGATCTCTCAAGGGATACCAGAGCTTCATTTGCATTCACTGAGCAAGGCTGTTGGCTATTTCTGAGGGAATTTCTAAATTTTATTTATGACAAGGAAGCAGAAATGTGCCGTCTTTATAGGTCAGACTGGGCAGGTGATGAAGGTTAGAAATAGGATTAAGAGGCTCAGATAGGCTTTTTGAAGTCCCTCTCCTCAGTATTTCCATAAACCTGAGATGCCCAGTCTGTGTGTGCAAATGTGGTCATCGCTACAAGTAAAAAAAGAGGACTAAAATATAGAATCTAAAGATGAAGAGGCCCTTACAATCCATCTAGTCTGACATCCCATCATTTTGATGGGGGAAATGAGAGGTGTGATGTGACTTAGCCAAAGGTGCTAAAATCATCGATCTCATAGCTAGAAGGAAGCTGGAGAGTGCTCCCCTGTCTTCTCTTTTCAATGGCTTCTAAACCCACTGACTTCTGGAGCTGCCTTTTCTAAAATTACCAATGATTTTTACTTGCCAGATCTAATGGCTTTTTCTCCATTCTGATCCTCCCCTTCCTGCAGCATTTGAGATTGTTGATCCACTACCCTCTCAATCACCTGGGATTGAAATCCTTAACTGTTCATCTAACATGTCTAAGCTATTGCCAAAATCTTGTCATTTCTACCATTATGTCTTTCATATACATTGCCTTCTTTCCATTCTCATAATTATAACCTAGTTCAGACCTTCATCATCTTTCATTAAACTGTTGTAACAGCCTTCTAACTGACCTTCTCTCAAATCTCATCCTACTCTGATCCATCCTTCTTCATTCAGCTACTAAGATGTTTTTCTAGCATAGATCTGATTATGTTATTCTCCTGCTCTCTAAGTCCCAGTGACTCTTTATTACCTTCATAGTCAAATAGCATTCTGTTTAGCTTTTAAAACTCTTCATGACCTGCTCTCTTCCTACTTTTCCAATCTTTTTATAATGACTCCTTTCCACTAACTATCCAAGGACACTGACGTCCTTTTTGTTTCTGAAAGACAATTCTCCATCTCTTATGTCCTTGTCTTTGCTTCCCCCAACATCTGGAGTATTTTATAACTTCACTTCTGTCTCTTTGTTTCCCTGGTTCCTTTTTAATACCTCAGGGCAGCTGGGTGATAGTGGATAGATCACTGGCCCTGGAGTAAGAGTATTCAAATTTGATCTTAGACACTTACTAGCTATGTGACCCTGGGCAAGTCACTTAACCCCAATTGCTTCCATAAATAAACAAATAAATGAATAGATAAATAAATTTAAGACTCAACTTAGAGTCCACTTTTTGCAGAAGGTTTTTCCTGGTCTTGGCTAGCTGCTAATACCTTTCCCCTTTAAATTACTGCCATCTTCTCTATGCCATCTATGTACCTACATATTTACATATTGCCTCCCCTCTTAGAATATATGCTCCATACTATTGAAGCCACAATAGGAACCAGCTTAGTAACCTTTCTACTACATACAATGCTGGTTCTAGGCTGCCAAACTACTTAAGTAGTCCTTTTTTTCCTCCAGCCAACAGCCACTATTTTCATTCCCTGTGGCCTGCTTCTCTGGGTAGTTAAGAAAATTGGTGTTATGGGATGGCAAGAAGTACACTGCATTTAGAAGATTCAGAACTGCCTTCATATCTTAGCTCCTGAACTTACTGGTATGCAACTATGGCCTAATCACTTTGCATCTCTTAGGCTCAGTTAAGTCAATTATAAAGGGAAGTCCATGATACTTTTAATACTTTTCTCATGAATTTATTAGGAGGAAAATAATCTGAAAACCTTAAAGAAGAATGGAATCCATATTATTATATTTTTTGTTTTTGTTGTCATGTCAACCCTTCATTGACCTCATTTGGGATTTTCTGGACAAAGATACTGGAGTGCTTTGCCATTTTCTTCTCCATCCAGCTCATGTTACAGATGAGGAAACTGAGGCAAATAGGGTTAAGTGACTTGCCCAGGATCACACAGCTAGTTAGTAAATATTTGAAACCTGATTTGAACTCAGGAGCTGCTGACACCAGATCCAGCACTCTATTCACTGGAATACCTAGATGCCAATAAATAATAACAGCATTTATAAAGGAAGAAAGGAAACATGAATTTATTAGGTAGCTATTATATGCTAAGATCTTTGCAAATGTTATCATATTTCATATTCCCCATTTTATAATTAAAGAAACTGAGGCGAACAGAGATTAAGTGACTTGCTCAGAATTATCTAATTAGTGAGTTTCTGAGGCCAGATTTGAACTCAGAAGATGAGTCTTGTGGATTCCAGCCCTGCCATTCTATCTCCTGCACTAACTAGCTGTCCCAATCCAAGGATACTTAACCTAATTCATGAGAAGACTTGCTTTCTTTTCTCTCCATTTGCCATTGGAGAGCAAACCCAGGCCTTCTTGTTTGCCTAGTTTTCTGTTTTATTTCAACAGTTAAGACTTTAAGAAAACAATAACCCTCAAGCCAGGCTCCATAGTGTCAGGTTTGACAGCTACATGTTCTCCTTCTACCTACATGGAGCCAAATGTAACCTGTTACCTAGACATGAAAGGCTGAATGAAAGGCCGAATATACATAGTCTGAGTTCAATCTTGGGGATTTCTTATGACACATCTCCTTTTTTTGACCTCGTACCTTACTGTGGAAATATCAGAATCTGGTTCCTGTCTAGCTCTCTATAGAAAGGGCCTTCAGCTTTCATGCAAGAACTCAGGCTAAAATGATTTCAAATATTAGACAGATTTTATTTAACTTGACAGAAAACTCAAAACACACAACTGAGTCTGTAAAAATTCAAGGTAATTTTCTATTCCTCTCTGCTGACTCCCACTCCCCAGAGACTTTATAAATCCTTTACACTAAAAAAACTGCCCTGGATGCTCCATTCCCCAGTGCCATAAGGAGAAAGCACTACAAGTTGCTAGACAAATGTGTAACTTCCCACATACATGATCTACAATCAGCTCTCTACCAGAAATTTGCACAGTTCTCCAGATCATGGGTTTTTTAATTTTTTTATACCGTGGATTTCTTTGACAATTCATGTAAATATATATTTGTGCATGTGTATATAACATATATATGTGTATATACACATATATGCATACATATATACATACTCTTACAAAATAAACCAATTACATTGAAATACAATTATAAAAATATTTTTTAAAAAGATCAAAGACCTCAAGGGAAGATCCCTTGCTTTAGGCTTAGAAAACTATCCTGAGATTATACTTGGTCGGACTGACCCTTAACCAAAGGAAAGTACCCAAAGTCCTTAGAGAATCAATAACTTCTTTGAACATGCACAATTCACATGTCTTAGGGTACCAGTGAAGAACATCCTATGTCCTTTCTGCTTTGTGGCTCCTTGGTCCCAGGTCTCACTAGCTCCAAGAAGTCCCTTAAGCATATGTGATTCCTCTATCACTTTCCCACTATCTGCTCTAGTTCCTACAGTTCATGTTTGATCCATGAAGTCTTTAGTGCTCCAATGCTGCTTCTAATTATTGCCATCTCTGGGGTCTCATCTGTTTATTCATTTATAAATGAGGGAATTTGGCTAAATAATCTCTATAAGGTTTTCCAGTTCTAAATCCTATGATTTAATAGAGCTGAAATTTCATGTACTATTCTCTCTGTCTGTTGTATATATGTATATATACACACATATTTATATGTATGTGCATGTATGTATGCATATATGCATAGGTATATAAATGCCCATTTTATTTGGTTTTGGAGGTAATTTTTTTTTTTAAATCCTGGGCTTGTGTTTGCATAGTCTTCAACAATCTACTGCCTTGTCTAGCCTTAGTCTATGAGAAGAAAAGACAATGGGGATGAATTTGCAGTGGTTCAGCCATATTCCCACCCATTTTTACCTGGTAGCTCTTGTGACCATTTCTTCAACTAGTGTATGGCATTAAAGTACAATAGGAGTACAGATTACACAGGGATAGTGTTGATACTCTTGGCTTCATTGACGCCATCTCTGATTAACTGATAGCACAGCTGATCGTAGATTACTCCTTAGGAGAGCTGTAGTTTATATATCAGATAATTTACTCTATAGAACCTGCTGACTGAAACTATACTCCCTTTCTGGACTACTCTCAGCTGCAAAAGATGTTGGTTCTATGGAACCAACATCTTAGCAATTTCACTGCACTGCATTTAATAAGATAGTTCCCTCTCCTATTATCCCACCCCCATATACACTTGAACACTTATAGTATCCTAAGGATGGGTACATAGCTCATCCTCACAGCATAGTGAAGAATATATCTTGTTTCCTGTGAAATTACTCATAGCCTATTAGAGCTAGAAAGTTATTTCAGAACCATCAATTTCATTTTACAATAAAAAACCAAAATCTCAGAGAGGTTAAGTTACCTGCCTAAAGTTCTACAGCTGACTTTGCCCTCCAGCAAAATCAGAGCTCAAGGCTAAGCTTTTGATTCTATCAACAAATATTAATGGAAAAAATAAAAGAATGACCTATAAACTGTGAGTATTCTGTTTCAGACTCTACATGGGTATAATATAGGACTTTTGAGGAGGTGGTAAGGTTTTGGAACCAGTTTTGTTTTTTAATTAAATTTTTAAATTTTAAATTAAATTAAATTTAAAATAATTTTAAATTAAATTTAAAATAATTATTCTTTTTCTTTCTTTTATTCTCACCACCCCATAAAAAGATACCTTGAGAAGGAAAGAGACCCACATGTGCAAAAATGTTGGATGCCCATCAGTTGGAGAATGGAATATCATTTGTCTATAAGAAATGATCAGCAGGATGATTTTAGAAAGGCCTGGAGAGACTTATATGAACTGATGCTAAGTGAAATGAGCAGAACCAGGAGATCATTGTACACACCAACATAAATTTTATACAACAATCAATTCTGCTGAACGTGACTCTTTCCAACAATGAGATGATTGATGCCAGTTCCAAGGATCTTGTGATGAAGAGAGCCATCTATACCCAGAGAAAGAACTGTGGGAACTGATTGTGGATCACAACATAGTATTCTCACTCTTTTTATTGTTGTTCATTTGCATTTTGTTTTCTTACTCATTTACTTTCTTTTTTTGATCTGATTTTTTTTGCAGCAAGAGAATTGTATAAATATGTTTAAACATATTGTATTTAACATGTATTTTAACATGTTTAACATATATTGGATTGCTTGCTATCTAGGGGAGGGAGTGGGGGGAAGGAGGAGAAAATCTGAAACACAAGGCTATGCAAGGGTCAATGTAATCAAATTATCCATGCATATATTTTGAAAATAAAAAGCTTTATTTTTAAAAAAAGATGCCTTGCAGCCCTTTTTGTAGTGGCAAGAAACTGGAAATTGAAAAGATGCCCATCAATTGGAGAATGGCTGAATAAATTATGGTATATGAATATTATGGAATATTATTGTTCTGTAAGAAATGACCAGCAAGATGATTTCAGAGAGGCCTGGAGAGACTTACATGAACTGATGCTGAGTGAAATGAGCAGAACCAGGAGATCATTATACACGGCAACAACAGTACTATATGACGATCAATGCTGATGGACATGGCTCTCTTCAACAATGAAATGTTTCAAACCACCTCCAATTGTTCACTGAAGAAAGCCATATACACCCAGAGAGAGGGATGTGAAATGTGGACCACAACATAACATTCTCATACTCCTTGATTGATGTTTGCTTACATTGTGTTTCCTTTATCTGATATATCGTTTGTGTAGACAAGATTTTTCTTGCACAACAATGACAAGTTTGGAAATATGTATACATATATTCGATTTACCAATATTTTAACATAATTAACATGTAGTGGATATCCTGCCATCTAGGGGAGGGGTGGGGAGTTGGGGGAAAAATTTGTAACGGAAAGCTATGTAAGGGTTATTGTTGAAGAATTACCCACACATATGTTATGCAAATAAAATTTAAAAAAAAAGAAAAGAAAAAAAAAGATGCCTTGATTTTAAAGTCTCACTGATTTTATCTATTTAAAAGTTCTTAACAGAGTAAAAATTGTAGGTTACTAAGACCATGAAACAATAAGATCATAAGAAATTTCAATAAGATGAACCAAAAGTTGGGGGAACTGGGTTTAAATTCCAGCTTTGTCATCAAAAAGTTGAATGACCTTAGGTATGTCACCTGCTTAACAACAATTTCCTCAATTAAAAAAATGAGGGACAAGCTATTCTTCAATTGATAAATGGCCAAAGGAAATGAACAATTTTCAGACAAAGAAATTAAAGCCATTTCTAGTCATATGAAAAAATGCTCTAAATTACTATTGATTAGAGAAATACAAATTAAGACAACTCTGAGGTACACTATACACCTCTCAGACTGGCTAAGATGACAGGAAAAGGTAATGATAAATGTTGGAGGGGATATGAGAAAATTGGAATGCTAATACATTGTTGGTGGAGTTGTGAACTGATTTAACCACTTTCAAGCAATTTGGAATTATGCTAAAAGGGCTATCCAACTGTGAATACCCTTTGATTCAGCAGTGTCTCTACTGGACCTGTATCCCAAAGAGATCATAAAAAAGGGAAAAAGACCCACATGTGCAAAAATGTTTGTAGCAGCCCTTTTTGTAATGGCAAGGAACTAGAAACTGAGTGGATGCCCATCAGATGGGGAATGGCTGAATAAGTTATGGTATATGAATATTATAGAATATTATTGTTCTATAAGAAACTATAAGTAGGTTGATTTTAGAAAGGCCTGGAGAGACTTACACGAATTGATGCTGAATGAAATGAATAGAACCAAGAGAACATTGTACACAGCAACAACAAGATTATGTGATGATCAACTGTGATAGACTTGGCTCTTTTCAACACTGAGGTGAATCAGACCATTTCCAACTGATTGTGATGAAAAGAGCCATCTGCATCCAGAAAAAAGACTGTTGGGACTGAATGTGGATCAGAACATAGTATTTTCCCCTTTTTGTTGTTGTTGCTTGCTTTTTGTTTTCTTTCTTATTTTTTTCCTTTTTGATCTGATTTTTTTTTGTATAGCATGATAAATGTGGAAATAAGTATAGAAGAATTATATATGTTTAACAGATATTGAATTACTTGCTGTCTAAAGGAAAGGGCAAGAGAAAGGAAGGAAAAATTTGGAACACAAAAGTTTTATAAGGGTAAATGTTGAAAACTATCTTTGCATATATTTTGAAAATAAAAAAAATATTATTTTTTTAAAATGAGGGATTTAGATTGATTAATCTCTAAAATTCTAGATCTTGGTTTTTTTAACTGACACTTAGAAGGGACTAGATCATGTAAACTAGATCATCTAATGACTAGGGATTAATGAACCTGAGGTCCATGAATTTGCTTATAAAAAAACATTTTGATAGCTGTATTTCATTCATTTATCTGCTTATGTCCAAAGCCTTTGAATTTTCTTCCTGAAATCTTTAGTAATCTTAGATTTTCCCCCATTTATTGTCCCCTATTGCTCACTTTCTGGTTCTCTCCCCTATGACTGTAGATTCCTTGGAGACTGGCTCTCAATGAATCTTAGCCTTCTCCCATGCTGGGCAATTTAATGCAGCTTTGGTCCTTGCCCCAAGTGACTTCTGAGTGATCAGGACTGGCCCTGGGTGGATGCTCTTTTCCTCAGATTTAGTGGAGTGTTGTCCAGTTCATCTTTCCTCAATACAGAATCTGATGACTGCATTTCCTTTCCTCCATATTTTATTTTATGCATTTAAAAACATTATTCAGAGAAGGAACCTATGGGTTTCATCACATTATCAAAAGAGTATATGAGATAAAAAAAGATTAAGAACATTTGATCTAATTCAACTAGTGCACATTTCAGTGGGAAAAAAACAGGTCGACAGAGGCAAGTTTCTCATCTCTAAAGTGACAGAGCTTGCTAAAGGCAGAGCCAGGATTAGATCTCAGGAGTCTTGACTTAAAATCTGGTGTGCTTTCTATCATATCATTCTGCCTCTCCAAAGAAATTATAACACCACTGCCATTCAATTGCTTGGTAGGACTGGGAATAGAACACAGGAGTCCCCACTCTCAGCCCATTGCCCTATGCTGTTGTTGTTCAAGTTAAAGATAAGCTGGCATTTAAAAGGAATGATGAAAATGAAGGATTCATAGAAATAAGCTAAGTCTTGAATGAAGCAGTGCAAAATGAGAAAGAACTAACATCTAAAAGGAATAAAACAGTGATCATATAAAATAGCTAACAGTAGTTCCTAATTGTCAAAATAAAGAGTTATTTCTTCTTTCTGTTAACTAATACTATTTGGGGGGACAATGCATTTTGTAGGGAGAAGATTGTTGGAAGTGTTTATTATGTCAAAACAAAATCTATTGATTTTTTAAAAATGATAAACTTCTAAATTCTTTATTAAATGGACAGTTCTCTAAGAATAGAATGAGGAAAGGAGACTGGGAAAATACAGGCAATGTAAAAACAAAAGATTTATTTTTAAAATAAACTGTCAAGGCAAAAAGATAGGTTCCATGTAAATTAGAATATTCATAACTACCTTTTTATAGTAACAAAGGACTGGGAACAAAGTGGGCGCCCATTAGTTGGGAAAAGGCAAAACAAGTTTTGGTACTTAGATGCCATGGCATATAATTGCATAATCAATATTATGAATTAAAAGAAATGTGAGAAGATTATGTGAATAGATACATCATGAAGCAAGCAGAACCAATAAAACAATGTACATAATGACTATAGCAACATAAATAGAAATAACAAAAGAAGGAAACCAAATATTATATTTTTAAAATGACCAACTTTAGTCCTGAAGAAAAGTTGAGGAAATATGTCTTTTTTTTTTGAAGTGGTGTGAGAAGATGGATATAAAATGGTGCATATACTACCAAATAGTTGAAATGTTGGTTAGTTATACTAAAGTATTTTTTTCTCTTTCTTTTAAATTCATTATTATAAAAAATGGGTGGCTAGGTAGAAGCAAAGACAGGTTTTTCAGAGATGAATATTATGTAAAAATATATCAATAAAATATTATTTAATTTTTTTAAAGAATAAATTGGCACTGCATTTCAGTTTTTCCCCAACCAGACTTCCACAGTGGAGTTTCCCTTTGATATCAATCAAGTATAGATAGATTTTTGCAGCCTAGTAGAAGACATGAGATGGAGTTAGAGGGAGTGAGAAAAGCAAAGGACTAGAAAAGAGACCTGTTGCTTATCTTTTTCTCTGTAAGACACTGGAACTCCTCGGACTACTTCCTTCTTACTCTCTTTATCACCTATTTAACATGGACATTTCTAGGACTTGGTCAGACATATAGAAAAGGAAAAAGAAAAAGAAAATGGCCTAGAAATTCCTTCCTTCATTCAGATCTCTATGTTATCTTTGTGTTAAAAATAACGGGTGTTGTTAAAATGAAGCCTAATGAGGCCTCCTTCCTGGCTTTAATTGTTACCATGGTGATGACCTCTGTCAGCCATCTTTAATTAACTCAGAATAGATCTCACCAAATGAGTTCCTCTAGTAAATTGTTCACCAGCCCTTGCAGTCACGAAGCCCCCTCCTGTTAGTCCCCTCCCTTTCTTCTGTGTTCACTGGTGGTTGTGTTTACAGGTGGATGGACACTAGTATTCATCCTTCCTCTTCCAATATTCATCTCCCTTCTTTCTTCCAGCTGCTTACCTACCCTTCCTTTTCTCTGGATTGTTTAGAAGAATGGAAGACAAGAATCTTGGTCAAGTGTCTTGCTAATCAAATTAGAGTTCAGGTGTGATAAGGATCTGGGTAGGAAAAGAGGGAGAATTGGAGTTCAAGTTCATAGATGATAAATCTGACCACATTCTTAAAAGGGTTCAAAGCCTGATTCTATAATAAATATGGTATCTTTTTGACTTGGATATTTATTAAGTTCTGACTTCTATATTGGGTACTACTTCTGCTTTGACAAGAGAAGGAGAGTCAAGAGGATAGTGCCCACCTGTATGGTGAAGGTTCAGTTAATGTCTGGGGAATAGAAAGCTAGGTATGTAGCTAATGTGATTTAAAAAGTGATGGAAGTAAGAAAGGCTATTCTGACTGAGAAGAGATGGAGGGGGAAAGGGGTTGTTGGAAGTGATCATAAAATCAGTTCCATAGCACTATTTAGAGAATAATTGACAGCTAGGAGACCAAGGGGCCAGAACCACACCTGACCCCATTGGAAAAAAAAAAGATTCAGAATATTACAGAGGTATTAAAGATGGGTAAAATTTGCTCATAAGAATTTCCTGCAGATGATAGGATGATTATATGAATTGTCCACCAATATCCAATCATACACCAGTTCCTATGAGGATACAAGAAGCCATGAACCTGATTGTGAATGATTCCCCCATGTAAGATTTCTTAGCTTAACTAGTGAAGTCAATATGGCTTTGTATTCAGATGGCCTGAGTTCAAATAAAATTTCTGACACTTATTATCTATGTGACCTTGGTCACGATTCTTAGCACTTGATTTCTACATCTATAAAATGAAAGCAATGGAGTAAAGATAGTAGGATAGCAGAACAAAGTATGGTTGAGCTCCCCAGCATAACTTTTGGACAAACATCTAGAAAACAGACTGAGTACTGATTGGGAATTTTAGGGGGGGGAAAGAGTCATATTTCTAATCAGACCCATATAGGGAAACACAGAGGTATCTGGATATTGAAAATGGTTCTTGCCAGCATGCAACATAGAGTCTTCAAGTGAACACGTATTAAAAGAGGACCATGTACTATGTAGCAAAGCAAGACCTAGCAAAACTGAGTATAATCCTATGAGGGCAAAAATAAATCTTTAATGTAATAAAGGACTTTTAAGTATTCCTGATGAAAAGACCAGAGCTGCATCAAATCTTTGAAAGCCAAGGAGTCTAGAGAAACATAAAAAGGTACACATGAGGAAGCAATCTTGAGGGACTAAATTCAGATAAACTGTTTACATTTTATTATGAGGAAATAACTATCCTTTCAGAGCTCTCTCTTTTTAAGGGATCCTAGAAAGCCTTTGATTAGATAGAGTCTAGGAATGAAAAGTGGTAAGAGAGGGTAAAAGGAATACAATGGATAGGGAGAGAAAAAGTTTCTCAAGTAATTGCAGTATAAAAATAGAGAATATGCAAATAAAGAGAAAAAGAAAAGAGTGGCTGATACTTGAACCTTAGTCTCATCCTAACTGATAAAAGGACAAAAAGTATGTGCATACATACATTTGGATATGAAACTATATTTCATTCAGCAGGAAAACAGGAGAGAAATAGGAGAACAGAAGGTAACAAGAAGAAGGATAAGTCAAGGAAGGAATTAATCTTAATCAAAACAAACCCTAACTAAGGAGGGTAAACTTAAAATGGGACTTGAAGGAGACAATTTAAAATGACAAAAACTTATTTTAGAATTCTGGGTGATAGAAAGGGAAGAGAGGTATGAAAACAGAAACAGATTAAACCAAACTGAGAGCACTAGTGCTGAACTCACTCCCTCTGTAGTTATAACTACCTGGTGTAGTGGAAAGACTAATGGTCTTGGAGTCAAGAAGCCCTATTATTAAAAATCCTGCCTCAGACACTTTCTGCCTATATAACCCTGGGAAAGTCACAACCTCTGTTTGACTCAGTTTCCTTATCTATAAAATAGGGATAATAACAGTAACTACCTCTCAAGGTTGTTGTGAGAATACAGTGAAATAATATTTATAAAGTGTTTTGTAAACCTTAAGGCTCTATATAAATGCTAGCTATTATTATTATTTTCTCTCACATTCTTATCTTTTATAAAAAGGGGGCAAGAAACAAAAAAAAGGAAATATACAAGAGAAGAGGGTGGACAGAGATACACAATTAACAATTATAAATATGAATGTGAATGGGGTAAATTCATTCATACAATGGAAGAAAAGAGCAGAATGGATTAGAAAGTAAAATTCAGGGACAGCTAGGTGGTGCAGTGGATAGAGCACCAGCCCTGAAGTCAGGAAGACCTGAGTTCAAATTTGATCTCAGACACTTAACATTCCCTAGCTGTGTGACCCTGGGCAAGTCACTTAACCTCAATTGCCTCAGGAAAAAAAAGTAGAATCTATAATATATTGTTTATAAGAACACATTTAAAATAGAAAGATGCACAAAGGATTAAAATAAAGGAGTGAAAAAATTTAAGCTTCAACTGAAGTAAAAAAAAAGTCAGGGATAACTTGATCTAAGATAAAACAATAGCCAAAAATTAAAAGCACAAAACAGAGAAACTTCAATTTGCTGAAAAGTACCAAATATAATTAATGTGAATATTAGGCATATATAAACTAAATAACATAACACTTAAATATTTAAAGGGAAAAGTTAAATGAGTTATAGGTAGAAATAAAACTATAGTAGTGGAAGACCTCAATTTAAACTCCTCTCAGACCTAGATAAACTAACCAAAACAATAAAATAAAAATGAAGTGAAGGATAAGAATAGAATTTTAGAAAAGTCATATAGGATAAACTTCTGGAGATTATCTAATGGAAGTATAATGGATTATACATATTCCTTAACTATGCATGCCACTTTTACAAAAATTGACCATGTACCTTTGACCCAGCAGTGTTTCTATTGGGCTTATATCCCAAAGAGCTCTTAAAGGAAGGAAAGGGACCCACATATGCAAAAATGTTTATGGCAGCTTTTTGTAGTGGCTAGAAACTGGAAGCTAAATGGATGTCCATCAATTGGAGAATGGCTGAATAAATTATGGTATATGAATGGAATAATGGAATAATGGAATAATATTGTTCTGTAAGAAATGACCAGCAAGATGATTTCAGAGAGGCCTGAAGAGACTTATATGAACTGATGCTGAATGAAATGAGCAGAACCAGGAGATCATTAGACACAGGAACAACAAGACTATATGATGATCAATTCTGATGGACATGGCTCTCTTCAACAATGAAATGTTTCAAATCAGTTCCAATTGTTCAGTGATGAAGAAAGCCATATACACCCAGAGAGAGGGATATGAATGTGGACCATAACATAACATTTTCATGCTCTCTATTGATGTTTGCTTGCATTATGTTTCCCTTCCCAGATTTTTTTTCTTGTAGATCTGATTTCTCTTGTATAGCAAGATAATTGTAAAAATATGTATACATATATTCGATTTGTCAAGTATTTTAACATAATTAACATGCAGTAGACTTCCTACCATCTAGGGGAGGGGTGGGGCCTAGGGAGAAAAATTTGTAACAGAAAGCTTTGCAAGAGTCAATGTTGAAAAATTACCTATATATATGTATTGCAAATAAAAAGCTTTAATAAAATGAGAAAAAAAATTGACCACATATTAGAACAAAAAAATTTGGTAGATGCAGAAACAGATACAGAAAAGAAGAAATGTCAAATGCATATTTAATGGGACACAGTGAAATAAAATTATATTTAATCAAGAGTAAAAACAGAAATGATTAAAAATTGGAGATCAAATACCTTAATCCAAAAGCATAGGTTTATCAAAGAACAAAACATAGAATGATCATTTCATTAAAGATAATGCTGACAATGAAACAATATACAAAAATTGAAGGGATAAAGACAAAGAAGTACTTAAGGATGAATCTATATACCCAAACGCTTTTATCAATTGAAAAAAAATCATATCAGCATACTGATCATACAACTAAAAAAAAATCCCCCAAACAACCAAAAATTCAAAACTCTCAAACACTAAAATCCTAAAAATCTAAGAGATTAAAAAAGTAGAAAGCAAAAAACAAAACAAAACAAAAACACATATTAAACTTGTTTTGTTTTTCCCCCTGAGGCAATTGAGGTTAAGTGACTTTTCCAGGGTCACACAGCTAGGGAATGTTAAGTGTCTGAGACCAGATTTGAATTCAGGTCCTCCTGACTTCAGGGCTGGTGCTCTATCCACTGCACCACCTAGCCGTCCCCACACATTGAATTTGTAAATAAAACTAGGAACTTGTTTAAAAATAATAAAGTGTCGGGCAGCTAGGTGGCGCAGTGAGCACCAGCCCTGAAGTCAGGAGGACCTGAGTTCGGATCTGGTCTCAGACACGTAACAGCTGTGTGACCCTGGGCAAGTCACTTAACCCCAATTGCCTCAGCAAGAAAAAAAAAATAATAAAGTGTTTAAATCATTAATTAATTTGATTTTTTCAAAAAGAAAGCCAATTTACTAGGATCATAATTAAAAGAGGCAACCAATGAAGAGAAGTCAAAGAAATTATCAGGACCTGTTTTATTCTATATGTACCAACAAAAACTGACAATCTAAAATGAAAGGAATAAATATTTGCAAAATGTGTATATAAAATATTCAGATTAACAGAATAAGAAATCTTATAAAAATAAATTGAATAAGTTATAAATTCCTAATAAAAAACCAGAATAATTCTATCAAACATTCAAAGAACAATTAATTTTAACATTACATAAATTCTTTGAAAAATGGGAAGATAAAGTATCCTATCAAATTATTTCTATCATACACATATGGTTTTGATATCTAAAATAGGGAGGGTAAAACCAGAAAAGGAAATCTACTGACCAATATTCTTAATAAATATAAATGCAAAAAATTTATATTTTAGCAAAGAGGCTAAAACAACATATCACACAGATTATATACTATAACCAAGTTGAATTTATATTATAAATGTAGGGTTGGCTCAATATTATGAAAAATATAAACATAATTGACAATATTAATAAGAATAACATATATAATTATATCAACAGAGAAAAGGCTTTTGACAAGATAAAATATCCATTCCTGATTTTTTTAAGTAATAAAAAACAATCTTTTCTTAATATGATAAGAGATTTTAATCTAAAATTAAGAGTCAGGATTATTCATAATAGAAATAAACTAGAAGCCTTTTCAACAAGAACGGGGCAAAGCAAGGATGTCCATTATCCCAATCACTATTCAATATAGTGACAGAAATGCTAATTATAGCAACCATATAAGAAAAAATAATTTAGGGGATAGTTATAGGCAAAGAGGAAAAAAATTATCAAGCTTAGAGAACCTTAGAAACTCAACTAAAAAACTAAATAAAGAAATTAACTAGAGAGAAAAAGTGTAAAATACTTGGGAGTTTACCTGTCAACACACACAAAAACTATATGAACACAATTGCAAAATATGAATATAGATCTTAATAATTGGAGAGACATTGATTGTTCATGAATAGATTGGACCAATATAATTAATATGACAGTACTATCCTTAGATAATTCACTTATTCATTGCCATAACAATCAAATTATCAAAACTTTACTTTCTAGAACTGTGAAAAAAAAATAACACAATCAATTTGGAGGAACAAAAAGTTGAGAATCTTAAGGAAAATAATAAGAAAAGTGGGAATGAAGGGGTCTTAACAGTGCAAGTCTCAAACTACTATGCTATAAAAGAGTAATCATCAAAACAATTGACTACTAGTTAAGAAATAGAGACTGATTGATAGAACAGATTAGGTACACAAAGAATGGAAGCAAACAAGCATAGTAATTTAATTTTTGATATATCTAAACATCCAAGCTATTAAAGTAAGAACTCATTATTCAATAAAATATGTTGGGAAAACAGGAAAGCAGCCTAGTTAAAAATAATTATTGTAGACTAACATTTCACGTCATACTCCAAAATGAGTTTCAAATGGATATATGACTTAGAGATAAAAGATTATTTCATAAACAAATTAGGGGATCAAGAAAGAAATTACTTGTCATATCTATAGATATGGAATTCATGATAAAAAAAGAGATCAAGAGAAACATAAAAGTTAAATGAATAATTTTGAATACACAAAACCAATGTAGATAAATTAAAAGAAAAACAGGTAAATGGGAGAAAACTGCAATAAGTCTCTCTGATAAAAGTCTAATTTCTAAGCTTTATAGGGAATTGTTTCAAATTTATCAAAATAAGAGACATTCCTTAATTGATAATCCTGCTTTCAGTTTTCAGAAGAAGGAATACAAGCTATAAATAGCTGTATGAAAAAAAAATGCTCTTGATCACCATTGATTAGAGAAATGCAAATTAAAACAACTTTGGGGAATCTACATTTCACTCATCAAATTTTCAAAGTTTACATCCCTCCCAAAAAAGGAGAATCACAAATTTGGAGGACAATTGGAAAACAAACAGATTAATGAACTGTGGATGTGAGGTGGTCTTGTCATTCTGGAAAGTAATTTGAAAACATGCCCCAAAAGTTATTGAATTGGGACCCAGAGATCTGAGAGATTCTTTGATCCAAAGATGCCACTGGGAGCTCTATACCCCAAAGAAGTCAAAGAAAGAGAAAAAAGAATACATAAAAATATTTATAGCAACTCTGTTTGCAGTGATAAAGAAACTAATGGAATGCCCATCATTTCTGAAATGTCAAAACATTTCATTATGAATTAATATCATGGATTTCTATTATGCTATAAGAATATACCTCAAATTTAACAATGATAATAAAAGGCAGGAATAGTCAATTTTGGAAAGATTTGTGGGTGATTGAACACATAAATGTACTGTTGGTGAAGTAATGAGTTGCCCAAACCATTCTGGAAAGCAAATTAGAATTATTTAAAAGGATTACTGAAAGTTCCCATATTCTTTGATCCAGTGATGCCATTGCTAGGCATATGCCTCCAAACAACCAGTGACAAAGAGAAAGGCCTCATATATACCAAAATTTTTATAGCAGCTTTTTTTGAAGTAGCAAAAAAATTAGAAACAAACTAGATGACCATTAATTGAGGAATGTCTGAACAAACTACGGTACAAGAAAATGATGAATATTGTTGTACTATGAGTAATGAAAAATGCAGAGTCATGGGGAGACTTAGCTGAACTAAAAAGTACAAAGAATGAAGGAAACAATATTCATACTGTGAAATTTTAATGACTAAACTTGGCATCAAAGAAATATAAGGGAGCAGCTAGGTAGCTCAGTGGATAGAGCACCAGTCCTGAAGTCAGGAGGACCTGTGTTCAAATTTGGTCTCAGACACTTAGCACTTCCTACTGTGTGACCCTGGGCAAGTCACTTAACCCCAACTGCCTCAGCAAAAAGCAAAAAAGAAAAAAGAAAGAAAGAAATATAAGAAGGCACCCCACCACCAGTTTCTTTGCAGAGGTGGAGAACTATGGATGTGAAATACTGCATACAATGTCAGATTTTATTGATGTGTTTTTTAATTTTGTAGAACTGTTCTCTTCCTTTTATTTTTTGTTATTAAGTATTACTTTCTGGGAGGGGAAGAAGAAGAATACACTGGGAGATATAGATGATGTAAAAACAAAAGATAACAATAACATTTGTTTGTTGTGCTTCAATCTGTATTCTGATATAAGCAATTTCTTCTCTGGATATGGATAGGATTTTTCATCAGAAATCCTTCAGAATAGTTGTGGATCATTGTACTGCTAAGAATAGCAAAGTCATTTACAGCTGATCATTCCAGAACATTGCTATTATTTTGTATACAGTACATTTCACTTTGCTTGAGTTTATGGAAGACTTTCAAGATTTTTTTTTCCTAAGAACATCCTGCTCATTTTTTCTCATAGAACACTAATAGTCCATCATGTACAAATACCACATTTTATTGAATCATTCTCCAATTGATAAGCATCCCCTCAATTTCCATTTTTTTTTTGCCCTGAGAAGAAAGCTAACAATTTTTTAAAAATCCACATATATATCAAGGGTATCCTGATCCTTGATGAACATCTGAACAGGAAACAGGCAGGCTTTTGCAGATGATTTTCTGTTACAACCATCCCCATCTTTATGAGGTTCATATAACCTGAGAAGGGTAAAGAATACAAAATCACATTATGTTTGTTGTTTATTTTTAAGAAAACATTTGATTCAGTAGAGTAAAATGCAGCTTTAAGCAAGAAAAGCTTCCTGAGAAAGGTGCCACTTAATAATATCTTGAAAGAAACCAGAGATTCTGAGGGATGAGTGAACAGAGAAGAACATTCAGGTACAAAGACAGTAGATGCAAAATTGTGTGTGAGGAATTGCAAGTAGATTAATATGTCTGGATTGTAAAGAGATGAGGAGTAATGTGTAAGAAGACTGAAAAGATAAGAAGGGACCTGTTTGTGAAGACATTTAAAACAGGGGAATTTATATTTGACCCTATAGGTAATAAAGAGAAAGAGAGAGAAGGGGGGAGGGAGGGAGAAAGGAAGGGAAGGAAGAAGAAAGAAAGAAAAAGAAAGATTGAGGAAGGGAGGGAGAGAGAGGGGGGACAGAAAGAGAGACAGACAGACAGACAGACAGACAGAGACAGACAGAGACAGAGAGAGAGACAGAGAGACAGAGAGAAAGACAGAGAGAAACAGAGAGACAGAGAGAGAGAAGAGCTATAACATGGTCAAAACCCAACTAGGATGATAAAGGGCCTAGGATTTATGACATATGAAGATAGTTGAAGGAGTTGAGCATGTTTTAGCCTGAAGAAAAGAAGCTCCAAGGGGATATGATAGCTTTTTCCAGGTAATTTGAATAATTTTCATATGGGTAAATTCAGAGGACAAAACCAGGAGTAATAGGTAGAAGTCACAAAGAGGTAGATTTTGGTTCAATGCCAGGAAAAACTTTCTAACAATTTGAACTGTACAAAAGTGGAATGATTTTTCTCAAGAGGTGATGCTTCTTCTTCCTTGGAGATCTTAAGAAAAAGGCTGGATGACTGCTGTTACAGAGGAGATTTTTTGGCATATATGTTGGACTAAATAGCTGCTGAGATTCTAGCTCTTACATTCTGTGATTCTATAATCTATGATTTAAGAACATCATTTTTGACAGCTGTATGAAGAATGGATTACATTTGAAGGAGACTTGATTCAGGGAATCTAGAAAGCTATCGCAATAATTCAGGCAAGAGGTTGACAACAACTTGAACTAGGATGCTATGAGTGTGAAGAAAAAAAAGGATGCATATAAAAGATGTTGTGGAGATAAAGAGTTGTCATTAGATTGGATTTGTGGGATAAATGAGGAATCAAGGATAACATCAAGGTTGCAAATCTTTGTGACTGGATAGTGGTGTCTTAAAGAATAATAAGAAAATTCTGAATAGGGATGGGAGTGTTGCTGGGGGGGGAAAGAATGATTTCATGAAGATAAAGATATCAACATTACTTATGACTTCAGAAGTGTATAAGCTGGTCACATAATAGATCTTTTTTATTAAAAAAAAGAAATGGACAGCATAAATGCAGTATTGGAACCCCTAATATATTAAATGAATAGAAAGGTCATCATTGAATTGGATAGGTCCTCTATGTACAATTTAGGGATATGCATGGGCAGAATTTCCCATCATGAGAAGGCATTAAAGGATCTAATCTGTATCACTGGAGGGAGTACCCAAATCAAGAAAATAATAAATCCACCCTTTGGAATGAAATATATAGAAGGACTAAAAAGGAAGCAAGAGATGAGTCTTGCATAAGAAGTCTGGATGATGAGAGAACTTTGGATATTTCCAGGCTAGTGGATATACCAGGTTAGTGACCATAGTATGAAGAGTAGTGGACTTCTTGCCTGCCATGGTTTATGTTATTATTAAGAGTTTTAGTCTGGTAGTGAGGTGACACAAGACTTTGAAACAAAATTTCCTCCAAGGAAAAAAAAAAGAGTGGGATGAGACTGAAGGAAAAAAAAGGGAACGTGCCAGTTTGAGAATACAAAAAAAGGTCAGTCTTATTGATATAGGCAATAAAGAAAAGAACCTTTAAAGGTTTTTTTCTATATACATAGTCCCATTTGATAAATTACCATCTTGGCTTTGATATTCCTATTATTATTTTAATATTTAAATGGATGGATTTGTGATCACTTTAATGTAGGTACTCCCTCCAATAGTGTACACTAAGATCTATACATACATTCCCATTCTGGGTTCTTAATTATGTTCTTCCACAAATCTTCCATTGGGGCCTCACCCCAACATTCTGGAGATCTTTCAATAGATCTTTTAACATTGAATGATGGAGAGAAGTTTGTGGGTAGTGAAATAACACTCATAAAAAAAAGAACAGAAAGAAATGGATATCTTTTAAAACACAGAAGAGAGGAAAGAAGGAAATTCAGAAATAGAACCAGATATATACAGGGAAGTTAGCTTAGATGAAAAAGGGAAGCAGTGGTGGTGTAAGTGAGGGTGGGAAAAGATCAGGAAGTAGTCTACAATCCTGAAAATGCAATGATTTACATCATTCTTTGTGTTCAAATCATCATTGGTAATATCCTGCAAATTAATTATGTCTACTACACATCTTCCTATTGTTCTGTAGACAACAATCAATAATAAGTGCTTACATTTAATTGCACACTACACGATACCCCTATGAGGGATGTAATAATGTTATTATTCTCATTCTGCAGATAAGGAAATTGAAGCTAAGAAAAGCTAAGTGACTTGCTCAGTGCTACATATTTATTAGTTTGGGATTCTAATCCAGATCTTCTGACTCCAAGACAATCTTCTTTTCACTAGGACATTGAAATTAGAACAGCAATTGAACCCAACCTAGGGATTAGAATAAACTTTGAGAACTGGCTAGGGCCAGTTAAAATAGCTCACTCAAAACAAAAAAAAATCTAAAATACACTAATATTAATAAAGAATTTAGATTATAGAGAAAACTGTTAGGAGAACAGTATTTCTTTATGGCAGGAATAAGAGAATAAGAACAGTAGTAGAATGAGTGGCCTAGAAACAGTGAAATAAACTTGGGTTCCCAAAAAGAACCTTTTTTTTTCCTTCAAAGGTTAGAAGTGACCGAGGAAAAGGACCATGAAATGACAAATGGCATGACTGTAGAGAAAGTGCTTTCTATAACCAATAAGAAAAAGATTGTGGTCAAATAGGATACCAGTTGTCTCTAGAAATATGAAGGGGCAAATTGGAATTAGCTTGGCTATGAATTGGATATGAAGAAAGTGTGTCAAAGATAGTTACATAGTTATGGGATAAACCAAGTTAGGATAGGAAACACATTGCTCATGTCATGAAATACCCTTTGCTCTTCAAATTTTCATTCCTGTTATTTCAGGGATAAATATGATGTTTAATAGGGAAGCAATACGTTTGGGGGGGGGAGGGAAAGCATTGGGCTGTGTTAGAACTTATATAGTAGGCACTAAATAAATATTATGTTTTTTTTTAAAATCCTTAGTCCAGAGTCTGGGACCCATCTTCATGCAAATGATTTCATCTATCTGAGTTCAAGTTTCTTCATCTATAAAATAAAGAAATTGGACTAACTCATATCTAGGGTTCTTTTTGATTCTATTGTTCCCCACTTACACTCTATCCTTGCCCTTCAATCCATGAGCAAATAATTAAGAAAACTTAAATTGCTCATATGTCCATGAAGAAGGCAGAACATTGCTAGAAATTGGCATATTCCATAGCCTTGGTTCAGCTGGGATTGGCTGATCTGGTAATGGTAGTAAGAAAGATTTCCTTTCTCAGGGGCCGTGGGAAAGAAATTAATTCCTTGGCCTGAAACAGAGAGACCTTGGAATTGAGTCTGTTGGCTTGAATTCTATCAATTTGATGAAGTCCTTGTTTCAGCATTTATTTCCTTCCCAGAGGGTCCAGGACTTGGGCTCATATCCTAAGGATTCCATTGGCTTGAGAAAAGATTCCCTTTTCTATATAAAGGGGCAAATATAACTCCCTTATTCTAGGGTCTTCATGATGTTCTGGACAGTCCTGAGTGGATAATTATTAAAAAAATCATTATGCTGCAGTGAAGATGATTGAAAAAGTGAAAATACACAGTAGAATTACTCTTCTATGCTAATCACTTAGTCCCCACTTATTAGAGCGAATCTACTCTTCCTTCCAGAAAGACCTTGAATTTCTTTTAAATTTCTGTCATAGATATAAAAATGGATTCTATTTTATTTTTTTGCTCAGAGTAGTGGTAGTAGTGATAATTGTTGGTTATGGTGATGGTGGAGGGGACAGCTTTAGTAGCTCTTGTCTCCCTAGGAAAGGTCCTGGAGATGTTTCTCTTTGAGAACTAGGTCTTGGCAGAAAGTAGAGAACAGACGAAGGAGCTCGGAAGACCCAAGACTTCTGTCCAGAAAGTCTCTCCGAAGTAGCTCCCACTTCTCGGGACCCCTGCCACCACAGCTCTATCTTCACAAAAGGAGCGTCACGACTCCCTTTCCCAGAGCTGGTGGGAGGGGAAGAGGGGGTTTCCCGTGACTGTCGCCAGGATTCCACACGCAGCGGAAGTCGGCGAAGCAATTTCTCATTTGCCAGCTGACGGGCGTCTCTCATTCACATGTCACTTACCCAGAATGCCCCTGTGGCTGGCTCCTAGCGCGGTGCTGGGAGGGTGAGGAAGCGTCTGGGATGGTCTACCAGAGGCCGTGGGAAGGAAAGGCTTAGGCTAAGACTACTCCGGAGGAAATAAAACTGCGCTGAATCCAAATGACTTGGAAATGAATTAACCTCCCCACTCACGCCTCCGCCCCCCATTCTCCTCACCCTCACTCGCCAATTATTCTGCAGAGTTTAACCTTGGTGGACTGTTAGGCTCTGGCGCTTTTCACACGTTAGATGAGTTGTGCAGACCACAAAGACAAACCCAAGACTCTAGGGGCCTCGGTATGAACTGTTGAACAAATAAATGTTGGCTCCACTCCAGATTGTTGTAGGGCTAGTCTGCCTGCTTCTCCCCTCATTGTAGGACAGAGAAATGTTACGCCCAACAGGGAAAGGAGAGGAAGAAGGGTAGGCTTTAGGCTTTCTGGAATGGGAGAGAACAATTTTACTGAGAAATGGAGAATACTCTCCACTGTTTCACTGGTATTTTTTGCTGACCAGATAGAACAGGTAGAAACCTCTAAGATTTTTGAATTTTCCCAACCTCAAATAATAAAATACCTTTCTTAGTTTCCCAGAATTGATATTACTGTCATCTGCTAAGTCTGTGAGGAGAAAGGGAGGGATCCAGGCAAAATCTGAGATGGGTTCTATCTTTAAGTTGACAAGGGTCAAGAGTATTTAATTTCTGTTCTGAGAAACAGTGAGCTTTCTTCTACACAAAATAGGGTTTTCTTCCATCGAGATGTGCAGTTATTTACATTTATAGAACATTTTTGTACATTCCAATGTATACGTGGGTGTGAACCGCTCAAGCTGACCACTGGACTAACCCCTCTACTATTATGAGAGAAAATTTCTCAGAACTCCCTGCCTGGACTAATAGTTTTGGATCTTTCCACCAACTCAGCAGTCTAGGTTTAGGGAGAGGTTGTGAGAAGAATAATTTAAAACTCCAGTCAGGGTTACCAGAATATTTTCAGAGTCCTTAATCAGAGGGCATCTCAAGGACTTCCTACTGTCTTACCATTATTTAGTTGTATTCTAACCCAGATTTAGAAGATCTGGGTAGAGAAATCAGTGATAATGGTTTTTAAGCTGAGGGTTTTGCTGTGAATTTTAGATATCCCAGCAAAGTATCTCCTAGAAAGCACCTTTCACTTTTCCTTCTTATATATTCCACCCTACAAAGACTATTTTTCTTTTTCTAAGCAATTTCATAAACTTTTCTCCTGGGAAAGATTAAATGTCAAATCCGTTAGAGCTGGCTCACTTAGGATAGAGACAACCCCATTCTAGCCTCTAATCCTAACTACCTAACTTCTTGACACCACACTTTTTAGCACCATGAGAAGCACTGTTTCCCAAAGAAGGGATAACCTGACATCCCAAGTTCCTTTTGAGAGACTTGGAATGAGGAGTCTTTCACTTCTGAATCTATGATTCTGTGCGAATAGATTTGTACTTGTAGGAACTGTGGTATTTCAATGGGTTTCAGCACTGTGGCTATGGACAGCGTCCTTGTCTCTGACCCTTAGCGGGATCACAACTGGGCTGTTTTCTTCCCTGAAGAGTATAAAAATATAGAAAGAAAGCATGAAACAGAAGCGGATTCTTAGTATCTGTGTGGCCGTGGAAAAGTCACTTCTCTGAGCGACATCAGTAAAAGGAAGGGTTTGGAATACCGATATTATTTAGAACAAGGGTTCTTGTCAATCTAGTGAAACCTATGGATCTCTTTTAAGAAGTTTTTTTTTTGTTTGTTTTTGTTTGTTTGTTTTAAAACTGTGTAAGACATAGAATGACAAAAAAGCTAAAACTTTATGAATCAAGATGTAATTTCCGCAGTACCTCTCTGCAATCGATTCACCTTTGGGGGGTCCATGAGAATCAGGTTAAGAACCCCTGGTTTAGAAGGGTCCTTCCAACTCCTGGGTTTTCTGCCTACAAAGTCCTCTATGCACGGTGTTCCCAAGGGTGAGTTACTAACTTTCTCTAAATATTTATTCCCGGTTGTAAGAGAATTTAAAAACAAACTAGTAGTGGCAAAGTTTTTTTCTGGAAAGGTTCTTTCAAAAGTTTGTTTTCATATTTTAGTCTAAGTTCAGCCCCTGGTCTCTGAGGCTATTGTGCTGTAGAATAAACCTACAGTGGCAAAGTAAAACTAAAAAAATAAGCAATTATTTGCTAAGTTTTACTGCAAATCTGACTTATTCAGGATTACCCCCTCCCCCAATTTACCCACACACCTTAGGCTCTCAGTTCTACCTTGCCCTCTAGACACTATCATACAGAACACTGTCACTGTCTCTCTGATCAAATTTGATAGACAAAAATTCGACTAAGTGGGGATTTCTTTTCCTTGAGTCTGGCCAAAGAGTGTGTGTGTGTGGAGGGGGGGAAATGATACTTGAAATCCCAGAAATCTCACAGGGAAAGGACTTCAGGTTTGATATTGCATTGGGAGGTGAAGTGATGGGAACAGGACTAGTTTCTAAGTCATGTCTTTGAACTCAACTACTAGGAGAAGGAAATGGAGATTGGGAGTCAGATGTATTTTTCTCCTTTTTGTTTCCATATGCCAAAAGAATCACAAACCAATTCCTATCTCCAAACCAGCTTCATTATGGGGGGGGGAGAAAGAAAAGTGGGCTCTTGAATAAAGGATACTTAACAAAGAAGATATTTTAATCCTGCTTGACTCCTGGATCAGATTAAAAGTCAGGTATGTTGCTACAAATAGACTATTGCTTCTCGATTGGGCCAGGGTTCCTTTGTGGTCACTGGTTTTGATTCTTTTTCCTCTCCTAAAGTTGGAAGTCCTTTCCTAAAAGAGATTGTAAGATAGGATGTTTTTTAAGATCCCATTAACTTTTTTTTTTTCCTATCCAGCTATCTGCTCTTTTCTCCCCATTTCTGAGTGAATCTCCAGGCTTTTTCTTCCCTGAGAAGAATAAATAAGGAAATTAATTTCCTTTTTTCCAGAGCCCCACCCTCCCTCCAGGCTGAAGCGCCTGAAGTGGTCTAACCGAGAGAGAAACAAAATAAATTTTAAAACTCGTGGTCAGTCAATAAGCATTTGTGTCTGCAATGGATACTGTGCTAAGCTAGAATACAAAGAAAAGCAAGACAGTTTTTGCTTTGAAGGAGAAGAGAACGATTTAGACCTGGGTATGAATTCTAGTACTGACGTCACCACCGAAATATTGTACGACCTCAAACAAGTCCTTTAATCTCTGAATGCCCCCCATCTCCTCTTTTAAAGGAAAATCTTTTACTTCTATCTGTCAGTAACTCCTTGACTCCTTAATGTTAAGACTTCCCATTTAGATTATCTCCAATTTATTTTGTTATGTTTCTTGTTGTACGTAATTATTTATATGTTGTCTCTCCCATTAGATTGTAAGCTTCTTGAGGTCAGGAACTTTTTTTTTCTTTCTATCTTGGTCACTTAGTACAGTGCCTAGCATGTCGTAGACGGTAATAAATGACTATTGACTTGGAGGTTACCAGTCCCTCACCCTTAACCCCCAGAGACAAATGTTTATCATGCTCCATACTCATTGGGACTCAGAGGAGAAGAAATGACCAATAAGGGAAAGATCGATAAAGTTCTTTTGAATGAGGCTGGATGAGGTGCGGCAAAAGGAAAGAAATGAAGAGTATGCCTTTTTCAAAGCGTCTTTCCTTCTTGTAATTACTTCTCTTAGCTCCTGCGGGTTATTGGGTAAGCAGAAGCCAAAGACCCAGAGATCCGACCGGAAGCCTGAAATCATTGACCCAGTATTGCTTCTGGCCAGAATGCCTAGAATCGCGTGGGGCATTGCGGTGAAAAGACAGGACTCACTGGAGAGGGAAAAATAATCCAGATCAAAGTCTCTGGTCCGACAGTCGAAACTGGGATACGGTCCTACAGCACCTACTTCATGAAAGAAAGAGAAAAGCAGCACAGGCTTGCCCAATCAAGATCCAGTTACTCCTAAACACTGAGGTTTTTACCAGTCCTAAGGATAAGGAGGCCATTCCTTCTCCTGTCCTGACTTGGAGCATCCAAGAGTCCTTTTTGCGAAAGCAGGAAGTACCGCCTGTGAACCAAACGCATCCGTGCCGGTTCTAAGCTGAGACCCAATCCTTGTGCTGAAATAGATGCATGTGTATAGTTGGAGCAAAGGGTGGGAAATGGAGTTGGAGAGACAAGAACCTTCATGCTTAGGAAGTTCGGACATAAGTGAGGCGTTATGGCAAAGGAATGGAGACTAATTTCCCGAGGCAACCTAGAATAATTCTGGCAAGAGCAAAGACAAAACTCATTCTTTTCAATTATCAAAGTCATTTTTGAACCAAAGCAGATTTTATTTAAAAATTTCAGCTAATTTTGGTGGCGAACACCCAAACGCTTCAGGAGAAAACAACACAATTGATTTTTCCAGGCGTCTGAGCGCTGTGAATGGGTGAGCCCAGGTCCCCTACTGCAGTTACCCATGAATCTCGGCCAACTCCAATTTCGTCCTTTCCTTTCTCATTCTGTCTTCTCTTTCCTGCTCGTATTCCCTTCCTTCCCCCTCAGGGGGAAAAGCGGATGATTCAACTGGCAATCTGACTATAGACTTCTGGTTTCCACTATCTGGGTTTGTCCGCAAGTTCCCAAAAACTTTCTGGGTTCTTTAATTTGATTGATCCCTTGTTTCTTAGGCCTCATTATCCTGGAAGGCAACAGAGCCATTGTATGCAAGCTGTATCCTCTCCTCTAGAAACTAAGTCCCTTTAGCCGGGTTGGAGAATTAACTTGCACCCTAGTACAGTGGGTTCTATGTTAGCTGGGCTAGGGAAAATGGTGTAGAAGTGGGGACCCAAACACTGTGTTAATGTCTGGATAATTGTGAAGCTGAGGGGAAGTCACTGGACATGACACCTTAAATGATATTTTATTGTCATTGATAATAAGAATGATGTGATAATAACTCAAATACAGCAAAAATCATCCTAACATGCTATTTATTGTGACCACCATCCAGCTCCGAATCAGAGTTATAAAATGCTAGATTTTCCCTCACTTGTAAGGATTTGAGAAGCCATATTAAGAAGGAAGGTTTCACCCAATGCTCCGCGAATGAGCAAGTGGCTCCGGAGAATTCATCAAAGCTACTAGTTGCTTTGAAAGCATCGGCTCCAGAGCTGGATAAGCTAGGCTAGGGGGGTAAGAAAGGACAAAAGGAGTTTGCGCTTTACCTTATCCCTCCTCTACTAAATGATTTTGCCCCTCAGAGTCCCGAAAGCTAACTCTTCTCCTCCCAGCTGCAAATGAAATGCACTGTGGTCAGCTGGAGCAAGAGAACTCAGAAGCAAGCTCTTCTGCAGACTTTAAACCGCGTATCGGCGGCTGTGTCGATCCACCTTTCTCTGGAGATCTAGTAGAAATGGGAATTTCCAGCGATTCTCAGAAAGCCAAGGAAATGAATTGTGGGGACTAAATTTATTCCCGGTGGATTTTGTCTTATGATTAGAATCTATCTCAATGCCATCGATATCTGTCCGTCTTTGGGTTTTAGCTGGATTGTATTTTATAATCTAATCTTTAGTGCAAAATCGAACTTCTTTGTGGCAAGTTCTGATCTGATTAAGTTGTAACATTCCCTCTCCCTCTCTCTCCCCAATTCTACGAACAATGACTGTCAGAGGGACACAGAATTTTAGAGGCAGAAGCGGGAAGAAGAAAGAATCCTGTTGTTGGTTTAATTCCGGCACTTAATCAGTCCTGTGTATACCTGGCTAAACTCACTGCTTTGCTTTCTGTCATATGGATTCCGTTTCTGAAAGAAGGTCTGGAGACAACTAGGAAAAACCCTAAAAGAATAAAAATAAGGATTGGGCCTATGACTCCACTCCTATTGAAAATTTCCATGAGAGGAAGTTCTAGAATTCTTGCAATTGCCTCCCAATTGGTCTCCCTACCTCGTTTCTCCCCCACTCCAGTCCATATTGCTACCACTGATTTTCCTTAAATGAAGATTTGACTATATAATCCCCTTAATTAATAAACTTCTGTGGATTCTTATTGTCTCCGGATCAAATAAAAGTTCCTCTGATTAACTTTTAAATCCCTTCGCATCTTACCCCAATTTCTCTCTATAGCCTCTTTGTACATTACTCACCTCCCCCCACTTTCAGATCCAGTTAAATCGGCCTTTCTGCTATTCACAGAAGACTATATTTTCAGTTTCCAGGCTTTTGCCCTAACATTCTTCCGTGCAATGTACTCCCTCCTTACCTTCACCTCATAGGATTTTCTGGCAAAGTGCAGCTAAAGGCATACTGAAGCCTTTCTGAGTGCAAGTGCTCTCCTCAAATTATTTTGTATTTATTCTCTTTATTCTGTCTAAACACATATAGCTATATATGTATGTATATATGTGTGCGTCTATATCTATATATGTATATTTGGGATACAAGTGTATGTATATGTGTGTCTCAAACATACCCGGTTTTATATAAGCATATCCCAAATTAGAATATGAGCTTCTTGCCAGTAAGGATTGCTTCATTCGGTGTATTTTTATCCCCAGTACTTGGCACAGAGTAGGTGTTTAATAAATACTTATTGATTGAAACTTCCTCAACCAATGCAGGTCAGCATCTAATCGGTAGTTTATATTCTTAAAGGGTTGTGAAGAGCACGGAGAGATTAAGCTCACATAGCTAGTATGTGTCCCAGGCGGGACTGATCTTTCCGAGGAACCCTCTATCCATGAATCAATCCTTCCCTCACTCCACTCAGTCAGGGAAATTAAAGTTCCATTAGAGAAGAGATCTAAGATATATCAGAGACTTATTTCTTACCCTTTTCTTCTTCCGCACCCCAAAGCCTTGCACAAGGCTACGCATCTAGTAGTCGTTTAAGCAATTCTAGTTTAAAGTTGAAGGGGATGGGAAGTGGGGCTGAGATCAGAGTCTTTTTCGGAACTCAGACCCCTGTAACATGCCTACATTACCATGCTGAGCAAGATATTGATCTTTAAAGTCCAATCTTTGTGTTTTACAGATGAGAAATCTGCAGCCCAGGAAGTAAAGAGGTCATGTATGTTCTGGCTAGCCGCAGAGACTGAACAAGAACCCAGAAACCGTTCAGGACGAAAGACGCGTCGCCTACCAAATCCTCAGGACTTTGTGATTCCACAGATTCCCCTCCTTTAAGGCAATTAAGACACACCCGAAATGAAATACTTCCACAGGTCAAGGTGTGCAGTGGGATGGAGGACAGGAAGATAAGTGAATATATTTCCGAACTTTTGAGTTTTCATGCAAAACGTCACTGACTGACTTCTTAGATCTTGGCCAGAATTCCGAGGTCATAACCTGGAAATTCTGGTAAAGAGCTCATCAAATGAGGCTAATAATTTTGCTTCTTGGGCTCCTGGGCTACTTGACCCTAGGATGGGGTCGCACAAAGTGTTGCGTTTTCCTAATCTGCACAGTTTTGGCTAGTACATCTGTGGAGTAAAATGGGAAGGAGGGTGATGTAGATTTGGAAATCACTTTAGTTTGAAACGCTTGGAAGAAGGAAAATGAATTCAAATTCTAACCCATGGCTACAGCTAGAACATTTTCTGAGCCTGCCCCGCCCAACCCGGCACAACCTTTGCTGAAAATGTGCTGTCTGAGTCTTTCCAGGATACTTTCCCCTCAATGGGCTGCTTTTTCTCTCTACTCAGTGACTTTGCTCCTAGAAATTTACAAGATTTTCATTGAATTATAGATGCAAAGATCAAAAGAATTTTAGACAGATCTTCTATTAGCCACCTCATTATACAGAGTAGGAAACTGGGGTCCAGAAGAGGGCAGGTAACTTGACCGGGGTCATTTGCTTTTTAATTTCTGAATATCCATTTGGGAGTATATTTCGTGATCCAGGGAAATCGTCATCTCCCGGTACTCTTTCACCACCACCCCAGCATTTCTCCTTCTCGAGCCAGGAGACTTAACCAATTTTTTTCCTTTAACCTCTGGGACAATTTGATGGAGCCAGTGCTCTTTTTCAGAATAATGTTTTTAAATGTATAAAATAAAACACAAAGGATTACAAAAGATAACAAAGGTTGGTGAAAATAAAGACACATTTTTCTCATACAGATTCACTGCCCCCTAAAATCCAGAACCCCTCTTTTAGAGTCAGCAGGTTATCCAACATTATTTCTTCTTTCCCTCTTCTCTGATTTCTCTTTCTTTTTGTTCTTCCTATTTTCTTCTCCCCCTTTCGACACCTTAACTCTACTTTTCCCTTCAAAAGCAGCTGGGTTGACTAGAAAGGGAAAAAAGCACTAAACTCCTTTTAATATTCTTCTGATTCTGGTATTTTTAAAAAGGAAACATGGTGCTGAGTTTTAATTAACCTAAAGGAGAGTTGTTTGTAGCTTGGATATTTAAAATAAAATCTATTTTAAAACCAAATACTCTCAAATTAGCTCCTCTTCTCAGCTGCTAAAACTCTATCCGGAGCTAGTTGGTATCTCTCTATAGTTGCAAAGCTGAGAATAGGGTTGAAGAAAGCAAAATTTTGATATCAAATGCTAAGGTTTAGAAGATAAGAAATAGACACCACCCCACCCCACCCCCACCCCAATATGGGCAGACAGAACCTTCCTATGAATGCCTAATGGTCTTGGCATCTGCATTGAGATATAGAAAGTGTAGCATATTCTCCAGGTTCTGTTTTTATGGATTCATTACATCAATCTCTCAAAAAAGCCTGTAATGCAAAGTAAAACACCTCAGTGCCTTAAGACAGGATCTTCATTAGTTTTCATGAGAAGAAAAAACCTCATCTTCTGATGGCCAATCATCTGTTTTTGAACCTTACGCAGTCAAATTCTTTCCAGTTTGACCCAGTCTATTATAATTTGTGCCTTCCTGAATCCAGGGGTTACCTCACAATGAAGTTAGAGAAGTAGAGTAAATCATAATTATAAAATAACTATGAAATTGTGCTAATATTTATTTCCCTGCGTGAATGGATCAACACTTAAGATGTCTTCTTAAAATTCTTTTTGGTTTGGAATTATGTTTGTAATTAGTTGACACAATACAGAGTAAATAATAATTAAGATTTCTCCATTTTCTTAGACCATTAATGATTTCTTATGTCACTCCCCTTCTAAATGTCTCTAATTATGCCACCTTCCCAATCCTGCAGAACATGTAACCAAACTAGAAAACTCACAGAGCATCCTGTAAAAAAGGATAGAAAACATATCTCACATGACAGAAGATATTATTTCCACTTAAGGATGTCAGGTTTGCAATTAAGTTATCTGTGCCCATTCTGGACTTTAATGTTTCCCTTACTTGCATAATGTTTGAGATTAGGGAGTTGAAGTGGGAAATTTTACAGTGGACCTCCAGATTCATCCCCACCTCATTCCAAGCTATATTACTGAGGTGTATCTTGCTCCCCCTGGTGGCAACATATTCAATATTACAGAATTAGATTATATAATCTTAGAAAAACAAAATGAGTCCTTTGTATCTCCAACTCTCTGTCACTTTTCCCAAGAACTAAATGGTTAAGCTGGAAAACAATTTCTCCATTCCAATATGTTCAAAAGAAAGGACTTGAATCAAGTCCCAATTAATGAGAAGATAGGATGGCCCAGCTCTAGACTGAAAGTCTTTGTTCCCCATAATTTTTCCAAGTGAACAGACTATTGGACAAAAAGTGGAAAATCAGAAGGCACAAGAAACTTCTCTAGAGTTTCCTTGAAAGTTCTGGAGATGCTTATCAAGAAATGTCCTAGGGACTCTGAGAGCTTTACTAAAACTCGAAAGAAGAAGGGTTGGAGATCTTCTGTGCAGGTAGCTAAGTGCCTATCCATCTGAGGATGTACTTCAATAGATTTGTGATTTCTTCAATGTGGGTGATCCCTATATTGGTGCATATTGCAACCCAAATATGCCTTCTCATCGCCTTTTACTCTTGCCTATGTGCTGTCAAAGGGGTTCTACTTAAGTACTATAGGCTTTTTTTCTAGATTTCCTGATATTTGATTAATACTAATGGAGCATACTGAGTTCATAGGATATCATTTATTCTGGCTACTTGCCTCATCCTTTTCTGGGTATTTGTGGCACAGTGGAAAGGGTCCTGGATTGGATTCAGAGGATCAGGGCTCAACTCCCATCTCTGCTATTTGTGAAGGACTCACTTCATCTCTTGATTCTGTGAGTCTATGGCTGACTGGAACTTCTCACTGAAGATGAAGACAACCACATGATTCTAAAAATGGACCATGCCTGAGATGGAGGTGAGAATAGAATTCTTTTTATCACTAGTCATCAAATTGGGTTAGCTATGTGGTACATTGTATAGAGTGCCGGTTCTGGGGTCAGGAAGGCTCACTTTCATGATTCAAATCTGTCCTCATATACTTCCTAGCTTTGTGACCCTGGGGCTGGAGAAGGAAATGGCTCCAATAGCTCTACTAAGAAAACCCCAAATGGGGTCACAAAGACTATGATATAGTACCAAAATGACTAAACAACAAAACAGTCACTAAATCACAAAATCTTAGAAAATTGAAGGCAATTGAGATCTTAGTTGAGCCCTCTAACCTATACAAGAATATCTTTACAAAAACACTTAGAGATAGTTATTCAGCCTCAGTTGAACATTTCCAGTGATAGGAACCTTACTACCCTCCAGCACAACTCCTTCCATTGTTTGACAGCTGTAATGGTTAGAATGGTTATGTTAACAACCCTTTCGAACTTATAAAGCACATTTCCATTTAGAAATCTTTCATCTTTCTTATCTCGTGTGATCATCACAATAGCCTTAAGAGTTTTTAGGGAAAGTGTGATTGTCTTTATTTAACAGATAAGGAAACTGAGGTCTCCAGAAGTCAAATTATTTGTTTGAGAAATATAACAAATATAGTGGGCAGCTTGGTGATAGAATTCAAGTCATTTCTATCCTAATCTCATTCCTAATCCTTCCACCCATTGCTTTTCAAAATACACAAAGCAATACTAATTTCTTCCTCTATTCCCCACTCTTGCAGCTTTCCTATGTTGTGGGAAGGTTCAGTTTGCATTCACTTTGTCTTTCTTTCCCTGGATGTTCTGGGTCCAAGAGAGTAGATGTTTTGTCTAATTCTGCGGAGTTAGAGCCAAGTAATATTTCTTATGCCTTTCTGAATTTCAAGTGAGCCAATCTATCCCAACACTTGTGAAGTATGTGCTAGATTCAATACAAACCACAGAAGTAACATGGATTCTTGTGTGAGACTATGCGCCTTCAGTTTTGAAATGGTAAGCATGTACTGGAATATTCATTCAGAAGCATGAGCAAGGATGGATTATTAATCCACATGTATGTGTTAACCATAATTTCTGTGTACATGCTTCCACCTGTGCCCCAAACATCTTCAGGAAGTTTCTGGGAATGTCCTTATGTAGAAGGTTACTCGAAAACTGTACAATCCTGTATTTCATCTATAGCCAGTGGAAAACTGAGAAACCTCACTAACTCAGACAAAGATTTGATCTCAATTAGATAATTACTTCAATTCTCTATTTTTATTTTTACAAGTAGAAATCTGACTCTTGAATTAAAGTTTTCATGTCTGTACCTCCTATTAATGTCAGGGAAAGTAAAAAGTGCATATTCAGGTACCCCCATCTGAATCTAAAACTCATTAACTATACCTCTCTCAGAGCATAGTTTATCCTCTTGTATTTTTAATCATTTTTCTTTGTATTATTTTGGGAAAAAGTATTTAATTAATTTTTAATGTTATATCTTATTTTCCTTCCCTCCCAACAAGTATTTGTGGCACAGTGGAAAGGGTGCTGGATTGGATTCAGAGGATCAGGGCTCAACTCCCATCTCTGCTATCATCTCTTGAGTCTGTGAGTCTATGGCTGACTGGGACTTCTCACTGAAGATTAAGACAACCACATGATTCTAAAAATGGACAATGCCTGAGATGGAGGTGAGAATAGAATTCTTTTTATCATTAGTCATCAAATTGGGTTAGCTATGTGGTACAGTGTATAGAGTGTTTTGGTTTTTATCTTTGTATTCTCAGTGCTAAGTGCTAAGAACATACTAAGCACTTAATAAATACACATTGACTCAAAAGGTTCAGTTTATAGTTTGAATTTTAGTTATTTTGTACAAATGTTGTTTTTTGAAGGTAGAGAGTGCTTGGATAGAGTGCTGCTTTTGGAATCACAAGTTGTTTGATGCATCTGATGCTTCTTGACTTCATGGACCATAGTATGCCAATACTATTGGTGGAGTCTTCTTGGCAAAGATACTGGAGTTGTTTGCCATTTGCTTCTCCAGTGTATTAAGGGAAACACAATTTAAGTGATTTGCCTAGGGTCACACAGCTAGTGAGTGTCTGAGGCTGACTCCAGGCTAAGCATTCCACTCACAGCCACTTCCCTGCTTCTTGGAGTCAGAAGACCTGGGATCAAATTTCTATTCTGTCCCCTGTTGCCTGCTTGACTTTAGGCAGGCATTTTACACCTCTGGGACTCAGTTTCAACATCTTTATAATGAATGAGAGGGGAGGACTAGTGGACTGATAAGATCTATTTTCTAACTCCAAATCTTCCATTCCTTGGTCCTATGTTTTATTCACCTGCTTGATTATAAGCTTGCTGAGGACAGGGGCTGAGTTGATTGAATCCCCAGAGACTAACCCAATGCTTGTGCCTTG
>JAJPUD010002876.1:250322-269889 GCA_023553655.1 Myrmecobius fasciatus
GCTGGGGAGACTGAGAGTCCTGCTATTCATTTCGGGGGAGAAGGGTCAGCAGGTCGGGGGGGTTCACAGAGCCCCGTCCCATTCTCATGCTAACACTGGGCACAAACTCGAGGCTTAGTGGGCTGGAAAATAGAAATGAATTTGTCATAATCCTTGCTCCTCTGTCGCAGGGTGAGTTAGCTCTGGCTAATTGCAGCCAGTTAGAGCCTGGCTGGGAGAATAGAACAGGGGGTTGGGCGGGGAAACTTGAGTCTAGGAGGCTGGGAGAATAGGGCTGGGCCTGGAGGGTGGGAGGGGGCCTCTATTCCCTTCTCTCCTGCCTTATCGAAGATAGATGGGTTATTGGGGTGAAGCAGACCCTAAAAAGAGCCTAGGCTTTTCAAATAAGCTGTGATGTGTAAACTAGACACTAGACTTCAGAGCTGGCTAGTTTGTGCATATTCACAAACACACACCACCAGGGACACCAGCATACATACAGTCCTGGAAGTTAGCCTGAAAAGGACATTCGGAGCCTCCTAGTCAACACCCCCTTCCTCATTTTACAGGTGAGGAAACTGAGGTTCAGAAATTGATTTGCTCGGAATCATATAGCTAGTCACAAAGAACAGAGCCAGGTTTTCCAGCATACAAATGTATAGATGTTCTCACACACACATATGACACATGCATTAAAAAAAAAATCCTCAACACCTTCCTATATGTATAAGGTGCATATAATTATGGACAAACGAACCCTACCCAAACACTCGCTACTTATACTCTCAATACACACATACAAAATACAGACCCAAGGAACCCAGACATACAACCCACATGCCCCAATACAGCCTAGAATGTGAGCCCCTCCCCTCCCCAGGCTGGGGTGCCTCAGCAAGGTCTACTCGGCTCTCTGGCTCAAATTCCTGTGTCTGTATAATTAGCTGCTCCATCCTCTCTGGGCTGCTCAGTTTACAATCGATTTCTCTGCAAACCAAGCACAGTTGACAAATATTTCAGGCTGTCACTCCCGCCCCTCTCTGCGGCACCGAGACCATGTCTATACAATTATGCCTGTAGTGGGGGCAAATGAAACCTCTCCCACACAGCAGTGGATTTGAACAACAAAGGCCAACAAACCAGCACATAAACGGAGAAAACACCCACTTCACCAAGGACAAGGCCACCCTCTGCTGGGAGAAAAAGCTACGACTTAGAGACACAAGAGACTCAACTCAGTCCTATCATCTATCCCCCTATCCTCCAACGCTCAAGGTCACACTCACACATCTGGGGGCCTGATACATCTATGACCTGCTCTTGGCCTTCAGAGTCACAATTCTGAGAGGAAAAACAAGCAGAGGCAGGGAGCTGTAAGAAACCGAGTGAGGGGTGATCACCAGAACAAAAGAGACAGAGAGAGTACAGAAAACTGGTCTCCTTCCAGTGGTCAGACCCGTGTTTTCTACCTTTGAGGAGACTAGCTCCCCATCCTTACTGTCAGGAAGAAAGAGGGCAGGGAGAAGCCCAGATAAAGCATTTGTTCCCTAAGCAAGGCTGGAAAATTGCACTCCCTGCATTTGAAATCTGTTCCTTATGGCTATGGGAAACCTCCAGCTTTCACTTTGACGCCTGTGATGTGACTCACAAATAGCTATGAACCATGGAGAACATAATTTCCTGGCACCTCCTCTAGGTACACTTTTTGTATGACCCTCAATCTCTATTGGCACTAGAAGGATGTTTACCTCACCTACCCCTGTTCAAGTTCTGGGTGAGTATTAGTGTTTGTGTATTACTTCAAACTGGAAAGAAGACAAACTGAGCCTAAACTCTAGGCCCTCAATTTTTTCTCAAGAATCTGCCATCCATGTCACTATTCTTTTTCTGAGACTGCAGGCGTCATTTGAGAAATCCACCTCAAAGTCAAGGATACTGGGGTCAAATCTAGCTTCTGACACATACCACACTGTCACCCAGAGCAATATTTGTCAGTACTCTTGGCAACTCTCTAAAATTATAAATCCCCAAAACAATGTGGATTTGCTCTTGTAGAGGAAGTAGCCCCCCAGAGAGTTCCTTACATCAATATATCTCATTTGGGTTCAGTTTCTTCTCTTCAATTTCCTTCCTTAATCAGGGTATAGCTTTTCTCTCCTATACTGTAGATGTGAAACTTGATGTAAAGTGTGGGGCAGAAAGCATCTGGCTTATGAACTAAAGGATCCCAGGTTTCTTGGCTGTGGCATCTCCTTGTTCTCCTCTTATGAGGAAGAACAATGAGGTTCTTTCCCCATACTCCTATTTCCCTAGATCCCAGCCCTACTATGGGACTCAGGAAGGATGTAAAGAAAATGGAGACCCTTATGATGAATCAAGACCAAAATGATTTGTAAAAAAAATTCCCAAGAGTGGCAGGAAGAGCAGAGGTTGTTCAGCAAAGAAGAATATCAGACAATTTCAGAATATTGACAGCTGTGATTCTGCAACCATGAATAAAACAAAGTTTTGTGGTTTATTGCCAGATGATCCCAAATCCATCCTCCCCCAAAGGAACAGGATCACAGGCCTGATATATAGAGGAAAAGCTTTACCTGAGAAGTAAATAGTGACTTGGAAAAGGGAACTGAAGAGAGTGACTTTTGTAAAAGGGCTGATGGTGTTTGGGGTTGCTGGGCTCTCTCTGAGATCCATTGATTTATAATATGGTTCTCTTCCCCTGCTTCCCTCCTCACCCCACCAGCAGCTTACCTCACAATACTTTATAGCTCTTATGGAGACTCAACATAGGAAAATCTATACCAGCTAAGTCTATGGTGAGGTTACTGGCAAAAAAAATGAGTTTTAGTGAGATTGTTCCCTATCAACAAAGGGCAAGGCAGAGAGAGAAATAAAAGGATAGGAAAGAAGTAATTAGCTTTTTAACCCACTTTAGACAAATATCTTCAGCTCTCAAATTTTATTTTCTCATCCATAAAATGGGGAGGGAATTAGATGAGATACTTTCAAGAATCCTTTTCAGTTCTAACATTTTATGATTCTGGTCATATCTCCTGCTGGAGGACAGGCCTTCCCAACAAATATGATTTTAGAGTAAATAAAATAATAGCACCATTGACTGATCACTCCTCATTTTTTCCCCTTATTTACACAAAGAGAAGAAGGCTGTGGTAGAGAGAAGCTATTAAATTCTTACTACTCAAAGTAGTGAATCAGATGAGATACCTCCAGATTTAACCTGCCCTCCAGCAGGTGTCTCCTAACTGATAATCATTGGTGGCACTGAATTTAGCATTCTCATCAAAGTGAATTTTAGGAGATGACATCTCCTGAATCTCTAGGTGCTCCCTAGGGACTTAGTCAGATCTACTCTTCTATGCCCCTAGTCATTAGGACCTTCTACGGCACCTACAGAAGGAAGAAAGAGCAGCACTCACTTTCTCCTTTTTTGCAAGTGATAATAAGGGGAGAGGATGGGGAGCAGCACATTTACCTATCTTTGTCACAATGGCTCTGACATTAACAATGCCCTAGGGCTAGGCCTTCATTGGCTGCTCAATTGTAAACAGGCTGCCTAACTGTAGAAACACCTCAATACAACCTTCAGGGCCAGAACTAAGACCTGAAGACACCGTGAAAGATTGTGGAATCATTTGGGATGCCAATGTAGTTTAAGTCCATTGGGAGGATCAAATGAAATAGTGTATGCAAAGAACTTTGATAACCTTAAAGCACTATATAAGTGTTAAATATTATGTCATTATTATTTAGACTAATAGGGAAAATCTTTATTGATACAAAAATAGTTGGAGCAATGTTAGTGGAGAAAAGGTGAAGGATAAATAACCTCAAATTCCTCTATCAACATCTCAATTTTCCATAGTAAAATCAAATTCCTCATAGTGTAGCTGGTTTTACTGTACCTCCTGAAGTTGAGATATTTTCTTGTCCCTGAGCTTTGCTGGTAAAGCTGGCAATTGAACCTCGGGTCCCTATAAAAAGTGTGGGACCTGGGGAGTGAAGGGAGCAACAAAGGAAAGAGTGCAGAAGTGGGCACATTGCCCTTGAAGGGTCCTGGGCCCTTAGTTGCAGAGTCCCCAAAGCTTTCCATCGGGAGGGGCCTGGAGCCAGAGATAGAAGGGAACAGCCTGTAGCAGGAGCAATCACCACTAAAAATAGGCACGAGGTGTTGGCTAAGATGCAGGGAAATCGTGATGTGAAGGATAGGACAGTTTTGTTCGGGGGAGAGGGATGGGGGGGGGGCGGACCCAACACCCACAGAATGTGAAATCTGAAGCGTGCATGTGAGAGAGGGCGCGCGCGCACACACATACACACACACACACACACAGCGAAGCAGCCAAGGAAAGACGTGTTACATACATTCCCAAATAAGTGATTCTATATACATAACGCGTGTGTATAAATTTAATTACAGTTATTCCAAAGAGGGAAAAAAAATGAATTTCAGTATTTTCTCCAGAAATTTAAGCAACCTGCACGTGGTGATTCTCAGCCATAAAATGCTGATTTGGAAAGAGGGAAAGGTCCAGCAAAGGAAGTCAAAGAGGGAGAATTTATCACCTAAAGGGTGATCAATCGGGAATATTTTTCTGTTGGTAAGTCACCAACTCAGCTGCCCAGGACTGCTATGTCGGAGTTTCTTCTCCTTATTGTTCCCTAAAAGGAAGATTTCGAGAGACGAAGGCTAGGCTTTTTGCTGCCTAGAAAAAGAAAATGTGTGAAGGGGTCCGAGGTTCCAAGACCAGGAAAGGGCATACGCTCAGGAAATAAAACTCCCTCCAATGAAACGATGTTAAAAAGGTCATGGATGCGTTAAATTTCAATAACTATTTCTTTAAACCATGTAAAAACACATGAATTCGCAGTCAACCTCATAGGTCAGCGACACAGCTATCCTTCCCTAGCTTTGCGGAAAAGCAAAAGTTCCACAGGAACATCTCTAATTTCTGCTTCCTCGCATCTCTTTGTTCTAAAAGAGGAAATTAATTACTTTTCTGGTCTGTTCCTATAAGAATGGAAGGGGGACTATATTTTAAGCTAAGTACGGGAAAACTGAGTCCGTTTTTGTCAAAATTGCAATAATGCGGTGATGGCTTCTGTATACATGACACTTAAATGTTGGGCGTCGGTCTGGATAATTGCTCTCAAACATCAGTTTATGAGTCAGGGTCTAGAGATCCCAGTACCTGGGACTGCCCTCGGACTCAGACTCAGTGAGTTTCCCTCTGCATGCATCCTATATTTTCTTTACCAGTTGTCACTAGTGGGTTCTCCAGAGAAGCATCGGCAAACCTCAGTGCTCTTATGCCACAAGCCGTTACTGCCAGAGGGACAATTGTTATTGTTTTGTCTTCTCTGAACTCACCATAGCCGACTCCTCCGCGGCCCCTCACTGCCCTTGACCCTTCCTTTTAAACAAACAAACCCACCAGTTCTCACCCCTCCCTTCCCCAAGGCTGAGCGGAATCACTGCCGAATGTAGTGGCCTAGAGGCATCCTACGAAGTCCTTTGGAAACGATTAGACTTTGCTTGGCCGGGTAACTGCTACGGCTTCTAGACCCCAAGAGAAAACACAATTGGGGGAAAAAAACCAGAATAAACCCTCTTGATAACGAGATCCTAAAGACAATTTTTAAAGAATTTCACTCTCTAAGTCTCTGCGCTCTCTCTCTGTAGGGTCCACCGAGAGAAGAGAAGACTGAAGAGTCTGGCTTTTTTGGGGGGTGGGCTGACGGGAGATAAGGGAAAAGAAAGCGGAGATATGTTTAGCTAGCTCTTAGGAACAGCTCCTAGTTTTCTTTTTCAAAATAAAGACATAGGAGAAAGCGAGGAATAAAAGATATTCTTAAATGTCTGATTTCCGAAATTCAGGCATTCATAGTATGGCTTCCATTTACACATCTGCATAATATTTGAATGCCAATAGTTCTCCAAAATCGATTGTATTCATTATTCAATTAGACATAGGTAGCAAGAAAGTCTCGATGAAATGTATTTTTATATCTATATCTATATCACCCACATGGTGTATGTGGTGGGAGGAAAATAGGTGTGTAAAGAAACCTTTGCATGTGCATTTATATGTGTACATATGTGCCCTCGTGAATATTTACACATTTATATATGTTTATCATTATGTATTTATATCAACAAGCGGACTGCTTTTTTTCCCGTGTGTCTTGCATAAATCTCCTGCTTGCATTCATTCCACATTAATTGCACTCACTTGGAAAATGGCATTCGGACAACCAGGTGTCAGAGATAACCCAAGCTTTCCTCCACCACCACGGACTTGTCCTAGGGACTCTTGTTAATTGATTTTTACCTGATCCTTGAATCCTGCAGTGATCTGGGTAATGTCAGAGGAGCTTTAGATGGGAACAGTAAGTTGACTAATAATAGCCTGAGATCTAGTATTTCCCGCCTCGAAATGTCAATGAGGATGAGTGAGAATCCGATGTTGGTGGAAGTAAGGAAAAGGCAAACAGTGAGGGCCATTTGGGCTGATAGGACGAGAGAAGGACGGAGTTCGCCAAGGAGAAGTGGATCGCTCTTTCTGAAAAGCTCTTGGTTGGGGAATTTCCCTAGCTAGTCTGTAGCGAGACCCACTTGGGTTAAATCACTGTGCCAGTGCGTCTATTTATGTATTTCTATACATGTGCTTGATTCTGTGTTTCTGTGAATCAATGGGGGTGGGGGAAGAGGAGGGAATGTTCAGATAAAGATGAAAGGGACACTTCGATTTCCTGAACCTGCTCTGTTTTTCTAAGTCCTGTCTGATAAATAAACGATAACTATTGACCCAGCGCCCTTCCATTCTCTTTCTATTGTCGCAGCTCAATCACACACTTACCCGAAGAAAAGCGAGTTTATCTTACCCCTGAAGCAGTGTGTGTATATGTATGTGTGTAGAGGGTGGGATGGGGGGGGGGCGACTACTCTAGTTAGGGAGATTCTCCAACCAGAATTGTGCAGATGGGTTGAGGAAAAGAGACTTTCAGAAAAGGACCAATTTCCCCCGCACAATGAGCGCTAAGTACCTGATAAATGGGGCTGGTGTTTATTCATGAGCAGGTACTTTGGAGATGGCGTTTAAAATAGCCGGCCCGATCCGCCTCGCCAAGGTACTTAAACCTCGGCAGGTGCAGCAAGCGAAAGAGCACAAAGCCCGAGGCTGCACGAGGAGGGGGTGTGAAAGAGAGGGAAGGGAGGGAGCACCGGGGGGGGGGGGGCTCCAGGCGCTTAGATACCTCGGCCCTTTGTTCTTCGCTAGGGTCCAAACCTACTTAACCGAGAGGCCCAGGTCACAAAAACCTCGCTGTTAATTATCAAGAATCCCCCCCCCCCAATCTACCCACTCCTAGTCTACTTCCACTTGGCTAGAAAAAGGGGACTTCCCTTGAGCTCAGATCCAGGCATTTAGACAAACACTTCTAATTATGTAATTGGCTAAAGAAATAAATACAATCGAGAACAAGAAGAAAGAGACTAAGAGGTTCCCTTGGTGATCGTTGACAGCACCTCCTTTGGCTCAACAGGCAAACCGGACTTTAGGACAAGAGAATTATTACCCACTTCTCAGAAAGACTTCAAGGTGCTTGGGGAAGCCAAAGGTATAGGGAGGCAAAGGGTCTAATGGCCCCAAGTTCGATGGGCCTTTGTATTAAAGTAGGGCTAAAAACTATTGGTCTGCCTCCTGACTTGCAGTCTTTCTCAACTACCATGTGCAGTGAGGGCTGTATTTGAGCATTACCTGGTGGACTCTGTATTCTTGATTTTAGGACCTTGCTTTGTCTTTTCACTGTATATTAGCTTGTGGATTTTAAGTATGAGTCTAGTTTAGCTGAATGGGTGAGATGATTAATTAATTAATTTGATTTCTGTATCCTTCGGATATTGAGGATTCTAGATATACACAATATAACCGTATTTTAGTGCTTTGTTCACCGATTTTGCTATTTGGAATATTATGTGGATACACTTGCTTCCATCACATCAGGCCCGGCTTTTCCCGGGATCAGAGGTTCTCTGACCTTGGTCCTCCCCTACCAAGGATTGCCCAGGCCCAGAAAAATTCTCCGATGGAACCATGCCATGCACAGCATTCCATCCTCTTAATCTCCAGGGCTGATTGGTTGGCCACTCACTCCAATCTCCACAGATTTTCCTGTTCTTAATCCCTTCGAACCATATATATCCGAGTAATGTCTCTATTCAGTATACAAAGAGTTGTGCCTAGGAGTCCAGACAGATCAGATTCACTATAGGAGGAGGAATCCTTTCGAATAGATTAAAAAAAAAAAGGAGGGCGTGAGGTTAAGGGAGAAGAGAGGAAGAAGTTTAATGGAAGAAGATAATGGAAATGCTTCTTCGAGCCACACCAATATCTGTTTAACAAGACCTTTTCCCATATATAAGATAAGACTGACGCTCAAAAGAGCAAATGATAAAAAAAAAAAAGAAAATTAATGTCCGTCATTGACTTTACCTGCAGCCACTGAGATGAAATAAACTATAAAAATAGCATATGTAACTTGGGAGCAAATCTGAAATATCCGAATTTAAAGATGTGCGCCCTTTTAAATTGAGGGGATGGGAAGTTTACTGTGAGAGCAGAGGAGGTTGTAGGCAGTAGTCAGTAAAGCGAGGGAGACAGACTGAGTCCAGGAGCTTGTAGAGACTGCCAGACTTTAACCTGGTCAGTTCCGAAGCCTCTCTGGCCGGTTCCCTAAAGAGTGCTTTTTGGGAACGCGTGCTATATTAATCCCGTTAACTAGGAAGTCAAGAAACCCCTCAGTCTGAGACGCCAGAGATCAGCTTAGAGATGGTTGACAGGGGCGAAAATAGCGTGATTTGCTCATTCTTTCGCTTGGTCCTAGGTTATAGAAACAAATTTCAAGGACTATATAATTATCAGCTATTATATTGCTGTTTTTATTATTTGTCATTATCTTTTTAGAATAGAGCTCTGAGTCAAGAACTCTTTTTAAAAAATAACGACAGTTGTGTTTTTTTTAAGAGGAGGTTTTTTTTGTTTTTGTTTTTGTTTTTAAAGAAAAGTAAAGAAAGATACGTTGAGTTGAGCGCTTGCAAAGATCCTTTTGCGCTTTCCCTGGCAGCAGGGATACCCCGGGGCCCCGTAGGTCCCCTCGCCGAGCCTGAGCCTCCAGGATGCTAATGTCATGCAAATAGCCTCATTTGCATGTTGATCTTGAGTAAATGTTAAAGGGATGTTAGGGAGTGAAAGACTGGTGGTTGCTACTGGGGCGGGCGCTCGGACTTCTTCAGCGGGAACAGCGCTCCCAGCTTGATCCCGCACCTCCCAGTGGCAGAATGGTGCGGCATGAGCGGTTAACTTTGAGCCTGCTCCGCAGCATCCAGTGCAAAACCGTGTCACAAGATGGCTGCTCGTGAAAAAGAGATGGGACGTTTGTCAAGAAGGGGAGCAAGAGAGCGCCTTCTCCCGGTCTACATCCCTGGCATGCCTTGCTGGGTAAATCAGATTTAAAGTTCTGGATAGGAAAAGGTTGGGACACTCAGAGAGATGGAGGTTCCCTTTCCTCAAGCAAGCTTCGCAGTACTGTCACAGGAAAGCTTCAGCAGCAACTTTCTATCACTTTCCTCAGAGACAACTTTAGGTGTATCCGACCGAAGCAACCCATATGCTCTAAGTGGCACATGCTGCAAGACTTTTTCACCTGCCCCAAATAGATCACAGCTAGGTGCCATCGTCCCCTCTTCCATGGCTCAAATTTCCCGCTATTAAAGCTGCTAATAGTTTAAATTACAAAAGGAGTGAAGGGGGGGGATTGTCTGTAAATATGAAACTACGATAGCTGGTGGAGGTAGGAAGGCAGGGGAGACCTCCTACTCTCATGAGCACACCAATATGGACGGTTTTCTCAGGTGGCAGCCTAGCAACGGAGACCATAATACAGGATAGGTAAGTTTCAGTGATCCAGAAGCAGCAAAGGAGTTGACAATGAAAGGCCCAAATGGTTTTGGGGAAGTATAAGAAATATCCTCCTAATTACATTACACTACTCAAGCAGATCACGACATTTACTAGATAGTTATTGGTTTTGTACAGATCAAGATACTGAGAAACATTGATGTTCCCTGAAAAGAAGCCAATTAATTCCTGTCCCTTCCTGTTGCTGTCCCTACCCCAGTCAAGAGGATCTGAGGGGGGGGGGAGATCATATTTTTTCTATTTTTGAAGGAACAGATTCTTCTCAAGAGTGGAAAAATCCAGTTTCTTTCAGAGCAGAATAGTCTTGTCAAGGAGGGATGGGTATACAGAGATAAAAGTAACCTGGGACTCTTCCTGAAAAGGCAATGGGAATCTAATGTACTCCTGAAGGCAGTACCTTAAGTAGAGGCTGGGTGTTGAGAAACATCCCATAGGTCCAGGTGTCCTATTGGCTCTGTGACCCTAAGGTAGGAGGGAGGAGAGGTTGGAAGAGAGAATTTCTCATAGATGGCACTATATTCCCTAATGATCATTTTCATTGATGTCTATGTATCCTCTTATCCTGAATCTTAAATTCAGGGACTGGGTTGCCATATGCATTAGTTAGGAAAGGGCTTTCTCTTACTCCCTTCCACCCTGTTTCTGTTAGCAAAATCCTTTGTGTTCTTATATAGAGAGGATACATGAATTTCCCAAAGCAATAAATGGAAGGACTAGAGGAGGCTGAATATGAACACACAGCATTGGAGTTTTAAGTCTCTGGTTCAATGAGAATACTCAGATTGCTTTCTTGAGGAAAGTCCCTGAGGAAGCATTATTGAAAGAAGATGGAGGGAATGAAATTCTTGGTGGTTGCTGGTGCTTTGAGGAATGAGTTTAACCACTGAGACAAAAAAGAAACTCCTAACTTTGAAACAGTGAAATGGCTTGTTACTGGGATACTGGTGTTATCTGGTTTCACCCATTCTTCTTTTTCCCAGTGAATTTTGCTGTTTTCTTTCCTATATCCTCCACATACTACTCCCCTCTGAAGGGGAGAAATTTCCCTTCCTCCTTCCTCTTTTATGGTTGGTGTCCTGAGCAATCCTGCCGATATTTAGTATTGCTCAGGAAATGGAATGAGAACCGTTAAGAATATTTAAGGTGCTCTATAGCTTATAGAGACAACAAAGGGAGTGACATTGCCCATCCATAGATTAGGTTATTAGGTTCATTTGAGATGAAATCTGCCTTTGAATCATCGTTTTCTTCTCTCTTGGGCCCCAAGAAGCCATTTGGTTTCTCTCTTCACACCTAATTGTCTTTTCCCCAATCAAAAGATGATTGTAATATTTGAGAGATGAGAAAGGATATATCTCCAATTTCCCTCAATAATATGGTTCTGATCACCTATCAGCATATGCTTCAGTCTTCTTTTTGGGTTAAACAACTACTAAATATCAGAGGCAGGTCTCTGCTAACTCCAAGCCAAGCACTCTTTCTATTCTGTCAGATTACCTAGTGGTATCTAAATGTGCATGAAATCATAAAAGTGGAGGTAAACATCAGTTGGATAGAATGGAAATAATATTCAGTTACCCTTCCATAACTAAGGACAAAAAGGAACATCTTATGCCTCTGAATTTCTGTAATCCAGAACACAACTGAAAACCAGAAAGCAGTTTAAAAAAAGGCTCCATATGCAACCAAAATAGATGTCACAGACTATATACTAATGCTAATGTAATTTGTTCATAATGAATCCCCAGCAGAGGTACCTGATGGGTTCTGGGTTCAGTAATCAGCTCTTTCTCTCAAAGGCTGAAGGAATGGATCTCTGGGACTCTTCTGGGCTTTAAAATGTGCTTCTAATTGATCTATTTACAGTCTGGAGATGCTATCCTACTACAGCACCCAGCAACATGCCACCACAGCAACATGGTTAAAGAACTCGATGATCATTGGTAGAACTGTTCTTGTTTGATATATTTTGAAAATACAAAGTATCAGTGACATTGTCATTGTTATTAATAACAGTGATCCCGTGATCATTATAATAATTGTCCTCATTTCCTTCCTTGGGTAATTACTGAAGGAGGCGGAAATGTGCCTTCCTGAGGGGCTTTCATAGACTAGGCTAGAAAGGATACCTTTTTTTTTTTTTTTTTTGAGTGATGGCACCATAATACCAGATAGAAAAGTAATGTGGCATTGTGGCTAGTGCTAGAAGAGCTCATTTCAAATCCCGTTTCTGACACTAGTTTTGTGACAATGAGCAACTTTATGTAATTTCTCTAAGCCTTAGGTAATTCTGTGACTATAAATTATAATTATGGCTAGAGAGAAGCTGTATAATAAAGAAGGCCCTGGGTAGGGGCAGCTAGGTGGTGCAGTGGATAGAGCACCAGCCCTGAAATCAGGAGGACCTGAGTTCAAATTTGGTCTCAGACACTTAACATTCCCTAGTTGTATGACCCTGGGCAAGTCACTTAACCCCAATTGCCTAAGCAAAAAAAAAAAAAAAAAAAAAAGGCCATGGAGAGAGATAAGCTTCAGAGTCAAGAAGGCATGGATTCAAATCCTACTTTGTAAACATATTGACTGTTACCCTGGGAAAGTCATTTAACCTCCTAAGGTCTCACATTCCCAACTTTTAGAGTCAGTTAATTTCAGAGCCATCTTTGAAGTTGACCATGATCCACGTGAGCTCATCCTTGACCAAAGCCCATCACCTGCTGTCTCCATATCTCTTTAATTAGTATTTAACTTTTACATATACTATATATTATATTTGTGAAACATATAGTTTTATTGAAAATGAATGGAGATGAAATCTTCAAGACCTCCTGAGCTTAATTGTAAGTTTTCTTCCCATTTAATGAATGAGGAAACTGAGATTCAGGATCACTCGAGTACTGAAGGGTATATTGAAGAGCTTTGGAAAGAAGAGATCTAGCCTAGCCTTGACTCAGAATTTCCCAACTTAATGATTACACTATTATTGCTTTCAACGGTAATACTTTCCCAAGATCTTATAAAAGTGATGACCTATCTATTGCAAGAAAGACAATGTAGTAGAATGGTAAAAACTCTGAATTTGGAGTCAAAAGACCTGAATTCAAATTATGACTGATAATCACAGCCATTAACACTAACAAAATGATGTTTGGCAAGTCACCACATCCCTAAGCCTTTATTTCCTCACCTGTAAAATATAGATAATGCACTTGTTACAACCTATCTCACAAGGTTATTATAAGAGGATGCTTTGCAAAATTAAAAGTATTATGTAAACATGAGCTAATTAGGGATTTGTTCTCAATACTATAAAGAAATACCTCATTCATACTTGTGGACCATGTTTTCAATCTTGATTAATATTCTTACTTCTCTACTATCTAGTTTCTTTGGAAAAGGGGTCAAGGGTTTGAAGCAATTACAATAGAACTAGCTCTCTATAACCTCAGTGAACGCCATTGTAATTCATTGAATTCTCGGGACAACTAAGGTTTTGCCCCCCTCCCTTAAACACAATCATTTATTATTTTTAATTTAACTATCTTGGATTTTAATCTTCCTAAAATGTACTATGTATCTCCCTGTCTTTTTAAACAGAGAATACTGAATATAACTTACCCTTTGCTTGACGATTTAGGGTCATCACTATGAACATCAATTATTTCATTATGCTGTGAAATCTGAAAGTCTTCAGGGGCTATTTAAATGTATTGGTCTATTTACTATAACATTTAAAAGCCCCAAGATTGCTGGACCTCTTTAGTTCTCATCTTCTTTATACAGTTTCCTCTCCTGTTTCCTCTTGCTGTCAGTTGTTAGTTCTGTAGTAACCATGCTCCTCCCCCATTCTGATCAACTGTTCCAAATCTACTGGAAGCTTAGAAATCAGATAACCAGGATAACTGGAACCATTTGTAAACTAAAAATAAACAGACTCTGAATGAAGGCCCTAGGAGCTCTCCTACAACTAAGATTCATAAGCTTTAATGCATGGACTTTGTGACAACTATTTGGCTGCTCACAGGCCCCCTTTCCTTACTCCTTAGTTCCCAGCTGTGTTACAGATTACTTAGTTCCAGATGAGTGAGTTGTTACTCTACATCATATTTATACTTAGTTACAGATGGTGGTAGCTAGATCATATTTCCATCCCATTCGACTGACGTTTGTCTTCATTTTTATGATTTCATAATCATTTAGCCATCAAGAAGCAGTGTGATGTAGTGGAAAGGGAGGAGGAACTGAAAAAGAATGCTGTGTCTCTAACATTTTAGTTTCGTAATGTTTTGTTTTCAGTTTTCAGTCACAATGGACTCTTGGTAACCCCATTTGGAGTTTTGCTTTTGGAATTTTGTGGGCAAAGATACTGGAAGGGTTTGCCATTTCCTTCTCCAGTCCATTTTACAAGTGAAGAAACTGAGGCAAAGAGGATCAAGTGACCTGTCCAGGGTCAACCAGCCAGTAAGTGTCTGAAGTTAGATTTGAATTTGAATTAGGAAAGTTGATCCTTCATGACTTGAGACCCAGCACTCTATCCATTTCCCCATCTAGTTGCCCCAGCTGTGTGAGTATGAGCAATTTATTTAATCTTTCTGAACTTCAGTTTCCTAATCTCTAAAATGGAGATAATTTCTGTAATACTTATTTTACAGTATTTGTATGAGATTCGGATGAAATAATGTACATAAAATGATTTATAAGCTTTATAGGGTTATATGTCATTCATAATTAATACTGTATAATTTATCAAAAGTTGATGACTGATGCCATAAAAAAGAGATCAACAAAAGCACTATTATCTGTCAGCATACTATGGAATGTGTGACAATAACCATAGAATAGGGATAGGAAGGAAGGAAGAAAATAAGTATTTATTAAGACTGTACTATGTGCTGGGTGCTTTACAAATATGATCTCATTTTAATCCTTACAGCAACCCCCATTTTAAAGTTGAGGTAGCTGAGGTAGGCAGAGATGGTCACTGAGGAGGGTCACACAGCTAGTAAATGGCTGAAGTCATATTTAAATCAGAAAAACCTGATTCCAGGCTCAGAGATCTATCCACTACACCACCTTGTTGAATAGGGACTAAACCTTCATTGGGTTTAGGGAATTCCCAGGTGAGGAAATGACTCCTGTCAATACTGGGTAGCACCTTCATTTCAACCTATAATCTGATGAAGTTGCTTAGATTACAGAGAGGTTAAGTGACTTGCCCAGCTCTTTCTATCAGATGGCATTGCCTCTTAGTGGGAACCTAAACTGCCCAATTATGGTAATAAAACAGTGAGGCATGGTGGAAAGTGCACTGCACTGTCTATCAGGACACCTAAATTCTAGTCTTGGTCCTGATATTAAGCTTGCTATGTAGCCATGGCAAATCACCAGCTGCTCTAAGCCTCAGTTCTCTCATCTACACATGGGGGACAATAGTTTTGTATCAACAACATTTGTAAAATGAATAGGTTGAATAGAATGATCTTTAATGCTCTTTCCAAGTGCCAAATCATTGATTCCATATTACTCTTAACTAATACACCAACATTCTAAAAAATTCTAAATACTTTCTTGAAAAAACTGAGACATCTCATTTTACACAAAAGAAAAGAGAATAGAAAACATGTCTGATGTTTTGCTGCTCCCTATAGCGTCCAGCAACAGTGCTGAGCACAAAGTAGTAGTAGTTCAATAAATATTTGTGGATTGATATAACAGTATTTATGGCTCAAATTTCCTCCATGTCTTGCCTTTTGTTTTCTCATAAGCAGGGGACAAACTAATTCTGATAAATCCTGAGAATTCAGATTTGGAGAGGGGAGAAAGTGCCAATAGTTATCAGAGTCCAAACAGACAAACTTACTTATTTTGGCTCAAGTCCTGTATTAATGAGCTATCCTTGATAAGTATAAAAAACTTGAAGTCAGCTGTGCATTAGACTGACCCAAATTTTGAAGGTCATTCTGTGACTGAATAGAATTCCATCCTTCCCACACCTTCTAACACTGAGTCTTCTCTAATCTTTTCTAATACTCCTGGGTATGTTCCATTTCTATCAATGGTACTCATTCTGGTCTCCCAGGTTCAAACTTTGGAGAAATCTTTACTTAGAACATAGCTCTCTGTTGAGGGTGCTGAACTAAGGTCCCTTTCAACTCAAACAATTTTATGATTCTATTGTTTATCAAGTCAGATTTTCTCATTGTGGTTTCACATAGCTGGCCCCACCTTACCTATCCAAACTATGTTCCTACAAGTTACTCAACATCTCTGTGCCTCAGTTTCCTCAACTGTAAAATGGAGATAATAATACTATTTACCTTACAGGGCTGGGGTCACTGTTAGAATCAGAGTCACAGAGTCACTGTTAGAATCAAAGAAGATAATATTTGTAAAGTGCTTAGCACAGTGCCTAGCACACAAGTATTTGGTAAAAGAGTGTTCCTTTCCTTTTCCCTGACCTTTCCCTACCTACCAAAACCTCAACCCAATGAAGGCCTATTTCCTAAATGTGACATAAACTACTACACATATATTGTGTGCAATTCTACAGGAAAGAAGGAGGACTGGAAAGTACATTGGGTTTAGTGTCAGAAAGACATGAACTTGTGCTCCAACACTTACTAGTTGTGTTTGATAGAACAGTGTTTATGACTCCAATTTCCTCCATTTGTCATCTTTTGAATCCTCATAGGCAGAGGCAATCTAATTCTGATAAGCCCTAGGGATTCAGATTTGAAGAGGGACAAAGTTGTCAGGGTCCAAACAGACCCAGTCTGAAATACATAAGACAAATTTACTTATTTTGGCTAAATTATCTATGGTAACATAGATCTCTTAGCTTCTCACCTTCAGTTTCCTCATTTGTAGAGCAGGAAGATTAAAAGTTGTACTAGCTACTTATGAGGAAAGTATTTTGTAAATCCTAGAGTTCAATATAAATGTAGGGTTATTATTCCTCCTGTTCATGTTGCTCTGGATATCTATGTAGTCCCCACTTTGTCACCAATCCAAATACTACACTTCCTTCAAGATTTGTGTCAAACCATACTTCCTCCACAAAGTCTTCTCTAACAACTGCAATTCACAATGGTCTGTCTTTTCTCTGTTTTCCTACTAAGTAAAAAATGTATAATTAATTGTGCCATGGACTTTAACACTAGATTATGAGCTGCCTTCATATTTGTGAGCTATTTCAATTCTTGTCTTCCCAACTCCATTGTAAATTCCTGAGAACAAAAACTATCTTTTGCTTTTCTTTCCTCAGTCTTCCACAAATCCCAATAGTGAACACAGGATTAGAACTTGATAAATATTTAGTAAATTGATTCAACTTAATCAGAATCATTGAAGATTTAGGGAGGACATGATAAAGGAAAAAAAATTATTCTATCCAGTCAGAATTCTGAGAAGACTCAGATGCAGGGCCATTTGTCACAATATGAGATCTTGGCACAAAGGTAGTTAGAAGTTCAAATATCTAAAGTTGAATGTCACCTTTAGCTAAAAATCCTAAATTACATAAAGTAGGTCTAGCTGTGTTACTAACTAGGGAAGGAAATCCTACCAAATCCTACCAACCCAGAGAGTAAGGATCAAGCTCCATCTCTAGCAAGTCAGGTCTGACAAACTGCCTTATCAATTATCCTCAGGCTCCTTCCCCAACCTTGCCTTGGTGATCACCAAGAAAAAAAAAAAAAAGCCCAAGTTTTGATATTCAACCTCATAGACCATAAGACAAGCCAGAGGACCTGGGTTAAAATCTTGATTTTCATTTGCTAGCTGTATGACCTTGGTTAAGTCACTTGTCTTAGAATAAATTTCTTATAAAACAAAGGGGTTTAAGTAAATGACCTCTGAGATAACTTCAGCTTTAAACTTCTGCCTCCAAAATAGAGAGACTGTGCTAAGTGAAGTGAGCAGAACCAAGAGATCATTGTACATGACAACAAGATTGTACAATGACCATTTCTCATGGACATGGCTCTTCTCAACAATGAGATGATTCAAGCCAATTCCAATGATTTTATGATGAAGAGAGCCATTTGTACCCAGAGAGAGGACTGTGGAGATTGAGTGTGGATCACAATATAGTATTTTCACTTTTTTATTGTGTGCTTGCATTTTGTTTTCTTTTTTTATCTGACATTTCTTATGCAGCACGATAATTGTGGAAATATGTACAGAAAAATTATGCATGTTTAACAGATATTGGATTATTTGCTATCTAGGGGAGTGGGGGAAGGGGGATTGGAACACAAGATTTTGCAAGGGTGAATGCTGAAAATTATCCATGCATATATTTTGAAAATAAAAAGCTTTAATTAAAAAAAACAGAGAGACTGGCCTTTATTAAATGGTTAAGTCTCTTCCCATCATATTTTGAAGCCAAGCATTCTATTTCAAACATTGGAACAGCTGATGTACACTAAGGGGCTCCTACTTGTAAGGGTATTTATTCTTCATAGAAAAACCTAAGTAGACCTCAATTAGTATATTTTTTTTTCTTGGATAAAATTCATTAATCCTGAAGAATGAAGGGAAAGAGTTTGTGGGGAATATTGATTTCTGATATATTGCACCTTTTGGTTATTTACAAGATTCTGATCTGTTGGTGGAGGCAGAGGAGGAGATAGGGATAGAATCATACAATTTTAGGGTGAAAAGAAAACAAAGATTTAACCTTCTTTTTGTACAGAGAAGACTATGAGGTCAAGAAAGGTTATAACATCCCCTAAGTCACATAGCTGGTTAGTGATGAAGGTAGGGTTAAGACCCAGATTTGCTGACTCCCAAGTTCAGTGTTCAGCACTGACCTCTCCAAAACTAAATCACAACATGATATAAAATCCTAGAGCCTTAGGTACTATCCTGCCTAGGAGATGAATTCAGTTATCTTTGCCCCTAGTCAGGTAGGGCACATCCTCAACTCTAAATGATCCCCAGTGATAAGTGATTTGAGCTGCGGAATGGACTTGGAAATCTTCTGAAGCCTGGCTTAAATAAATCCTACTTCTCCAGGGGCTTTATTCTCCAAGGACTCAGGATGGTAGGGAGGAGAGGGGGATGGGTAGACTAAGATTCTCTAAAACCTAATCCCACAATGATTATGATTCTTAAATGTCTATGGGGTGGGGAGGGACAAGGAGGAGATTCTTGGGACTTTAAGAACTGGAAAGAACTTCCAATAGCAGCTAGGAAAATGCCCTCTTTTTCCAGATAAAGAAACTGAGTCCCAGCAAGGTGAAAAGAGACCGTAGTTGATTTGATTCTTGAACTTCTGACTGATTTTGTGCCAAATTCTCATATTGTGGGCAAATGATCTTGAACCTGATTCTTCTCAGAATCCTGACTCTCAATATAATGCCATTTTCCTTTATGGCTTATCCTCCCTGGATTCTCAGGCCAAGCTAGTTTTCTAATTGCTCCCCCACACTAATCATACTGCCACCTTGGACCTGGCTTGCTAGGTTAAATGATCCCCCCCACTACTGCCCCCCCTCCCGGGGCTGTGAATAAAAGGGCACCAATTGTTAAGAAGCTTCAGCTCACTCCCCCTCCACCAACAGGCTTCAGGTTCAGATACAGTAGGCCTT
>JAJPUD010002876.1:273840-284252 GCA_023553655.1 Myrmecobius fasciatus
AGAGAGAGAGAGAGAGAGAGAGAGAGAGAGAGAGAGAGAGAGAGAGAAATATGTGTTGAACACTGAGTCACTGGTCTGATGAGAAATCTTGAACTATCCAATCTCCTTTCCCACTTGGGGGAAAATAATATCAGAAACATACTTTTTCATTTGCAGAACTTCCCCAAAACCTATGAAGCCAAAATCTAACTAATCACCCTGGCAAAGTCTTCTAAAGCTTGTTCCCATCTTAACAATTTATCTGCCTCTACCAATATTTCTCCACATTTAGTCTTCTATGTGGTTGGTCTCTTCATTGACATCACAATACCATGAACATTCATTTTCCTCTCTTTTCTCATTCAATTCACTGACCTGGAATTCTACTCTCATTTCTCTACCTATCCTTTACGGTATATCTCAAGTTCAACTTCCTTCATGGTGCCTTCTCATAACTCTAGACAATATTTTGGGATTTTTTTTCCTACCCACCCATAGTAGTATTTTCTGAATCATCTTCCCTTATCATTTGGATTAGTTCAATTTAGGACACTTTCATATACTTAAAAAAAATGTGCACTAGACTTAAGATCCTAGGTTTAGAACTAGAAGGGACCAATGAGGTCATCTAGTTCTAGTCCTGTTCCCTCAATTTAAAGCTGAGAAAACTGAAGGCCAGAGAAGTTAAGTGATTTGCTCAAAATCATATAAGTGATAAGGAATTTAACACAGATCCTTGGATTCCAAAGCCAGTACTCTTTCTGCTCTACTGGAATTTTCCTATAAAAGACTCAAATGACTCAGGCAGGGAATCAGTTTTATGCTTTCTTTTTAATCACCTCCAACATCCAGCCCAGTATAGGGTGAATAGTAGATGCTCATTGAAAACTTACTAGATATAATTGAATTAAAATGTAAATCCAGTGAACTAATATCATTTTCAAAAAATTCTCCTTAGGGAATCCATCTAATAAAATGGGGACCTTCTTTTGGGTCTTTTAATTTCTTGGGGATATCAATATAGTCTTTGGACTGTCTATCTATTGTCATGACTAACCCACTTTGTCGTTATGGCAAAAAGGTGATGGCCCTATCTTCCCTGCCCCATCAATCTCCAATTCGAGTGAATTTTGAAGTAGTTCATTTAGAACAGAAGCATTAAACTGCATATGATATGAAGAGCAAAAGGAATCTTAAATTGTAAAAATAATCTGACCAATATGTAGAATTAAATACACATTTCTGGACGTGGCAAATATGGCAACTTTAGTATTTGGTTATGCTTATTTTGTTACATGGATTTGGAGTTTTCTTCAGTGGGGGGAGAAATATAAGGAAGAAAAAAAGACTTGATAATTGAAAGCTTCCTATCATAATAATAGTTTGAGGCTGTAAACTAGGAAAGAATGTGACCTTGGAATGGGATTCCTATAATGGCTTTTTAAAAATTAGCTCTTAAATTTTTTGGAAGTCAACAATTTCTTTTCCCCTTAAAAGATACATATTTAAGTTTCAAACCAAGACTTTCTTTCCTCTTTCTGGGCATTCTGGTTTATATGTGGGTCTTAGCAAGTATAATGCAAATTATAAAGGGAAGAGTAGAATTTTAAGTTTCATGTATATACAAGAAAGAGGAGAAATTGAGGCACTGAAAAAGAACTTGGGACTAGGAGCAGGTAAGTAAGTACTCCTTGGGAACCAGTCTCAATTCTTAACTGTGTCTTCTTGGGCAAGTTCATTTCTATCTCTGGGCCTTAGTTTCCTCATGTATAAAATAAGGGTGTTGGACTAGACAATTCTTCAGAATTTCTTAGCTCCCAAACTCCATAATTCTAAACAATCCGACTCACACAGCTGGAAAGAACCTGAGTGATTATCTCAAAGAAATCATCAATCTCCCTAATTTTGCAGATAAGAGAACAGGCCTAGAGAAGTAAAATGAGTTTTCCATGGTCATGCAGCTATTTAATTGCAGAACTGGGAAGAGGTCCTAAATTTTCCCATCTCTTCCAATAATCCTTTGGATTTGGGGAATTACACCATTCCCTTCCAAGGGCAATAGTAGGAAATGGGGATTGGCAGGCAAGAGGACCACCTCTGCTGGATAGAGCTGGAATGAGAACTGAGGCACTTCACCAACATTTCCTGTTTTTCCAGTTTTCTCATTTTGACAACCCCTGGACATTTTCTCATATAATCAAACCCAAAAATGTAGGTTAAGTTACCCATTAAAGTAGTAATAGACACCCAGTAATAAAAGCAGCACTGGTCTAGACCTGAGTCCTTGTCACAGAGTCATAGTTTTAGAACTTGTGAGTGACATTATAGATGATCCAATTCAACTTTCTTATTCTGCAGCTGAGGAAACGGAATTCCAGAGAAGGTTAAGTACAATAGTATGCCTCACGCCCGATTTTAATTTTACTGCAAAGCAAAAAACTGTCTTTCGACACTGGGGGAGATTCAAAGTTTACTTAGGTTAAGGAGTCTCCTTTTAAGCAGTTTACAATCTAGTAACTTACTTGGTTCATAACAGAATTGGAAAGATTCAGTTCTTCTCACTCCTAGTTCAGGGCCACAACAGCTCCTTTCTGGATGGACTCTTGTGTGATCTTCGGCAGTCTCTGAAACCTCAGTTGCCTTATCTGTAAAATAAATTGGTTGGAAGGGCTGATTACCAATCTTTCTTTCAGCTTTAACTGAAAAATCCATGCTCTGCAAACATCACTAGCCCAGTTATCTGGGTTCCGAAAGCTAAAGGCAACCACCTCCTCGCGACTCCCCCTGGTGGCTTCCAGAAGTACCAGGGTCAAGTGAGACCCTGCGCACCTAGATCCCACCTTCACACCTTCTTCCTTGCCTCTCCCCTAGTCTTTCTTCGATTTACATTGAGCGGTCCCGGGCTTGGAATTTGGCACCATAGTGCACTGCCCGCAGGTCCGCGGACGGACTGGGCTTTCACCGGGGTGGCGGTCCAGCCTAATAGAGAGCTCGACCGGCCTGCGCCCTGCGCCTATTCATGCCCTTGGGGGTGTGGGGGGAGGGGAGTGGCCAAGTCCTGCCCCCTCGCCACGCCGAGCATCCCTACACAACGCCAGGCCCCGGGAGCAACTTTCTGGACAATTTAATCCCTCTGGGGTGTTACAGGGCCATGCGTGGCCGCCTTCGTTCTCCCCTCCTTTCCTTTCCACCCTTTCTCCTAGACAGTCTCCTTTGAATTCTCTGATATCTCTCTTTTTCTCAGATTAGACACATGCTGCTTATGCAAATAACGGCTTTCACAGTTTCCTCCTTGGCCTCCAATTTGGCCCCAAAGCTGGGCTCTCTCACACACCCCTAACCCCCCCAAGAGTGACACCTCAATTGGGTCAGAGGGAGTGGAGATTTTAAATATAGGTGCTGTTGGCAACGTGCTCCGGGAGCAGGATCCTCCTCTCCGTACCCAAAGAACACGACAACATTCCCTTACAAGGTGGTGGGTCTTTATTTGGGCTCTGGGGCCCTACAGGAGGAATGGGATCTCCCCAGATAAACGTCTAATAAGAAAAAAAAGAACTCAGTGAGCCTGGAAAACTTGGACCTGGCAAAGTGAGAACCTCTGCAAATTTGTGCCAAGGCCAGTGCTTGTAATGTCCCTTCACTAGGGAATTTCTAGTGTTCGATGTGTAGACTACCCAGCCCATAAGTATTTACAGAAAATTCAAAACGCACAGCTCATCCTATAGACCACTAAATACATGCTGAATTGTTTTCTGCTTCAGGGCAACGATCCTGCCTTGCTGACCTTTACCACCACCACAAAGGCTAACACCGGGCCTTGAAATTACTACACGATACTTGAAAAGGTACAAGTTTGTGGCAGCGAATACTCACTCCACCAAAGATCACAAGTTTTATAAGACAGTTTTATGAGTTGCTATGGATCCCTCTAGGAGTAATAATAATAGGTAGCATTTATGTAGTTCTTCAAGGTTTGCAAAGCACTTTACATATATTATCATCTCATTTGATTCTCATAACACCCTGTAAGGCAAATGCTATTTTTATCCCCATTTTACAGATAAGGAAGGGGAGATTAATTGAAAGAGGTTAAGTGACTTGTCCAGAGCGACATAGCTAATGTACTGAACATCAGTTCATTCTATCCACTGTGCTACCTACCTTCCTTTAAAACAAAACAAAAAAGCATCCTTCTGATGATGACCCCATTCATACTTCCAACCCCATGGAGTTAGATTGATCTTGGACAGAGACCCACTGTCATTTGGTAGGACTTGTCAATGCTCATCTTCCACTGATGTGGCCTTGGGGAACATAAGGTGATCTTCATGTTGCCATGGGGCATGTGGGGAACTTTAGTGTAGCATTTTGGGTTGTCAGAACAATAGATTGTTATTGAAAAAATGATCATCAGAGAGTATTTGGATGTCCTTTGTTCTGATGCTAGGTGATGAGGGTTAGCACACCTTTAAAGATTTTTCATCCTAGATAAACAATAGTGGAAAAGTTGGATATTTAAGTAACAGACACAAAGACATCCCAGGAAATAATGACATTTTCCAAAAAGTATTCTTCCTGGAGAGGATTTGAGACTGGGTGACTCTCCAGAGACTTATCCCTGGGAGATTTTTTTCCCCCCCGAGGGTTTCTGTAGGCAGATGGCACTGGGATGCCCTGAGAGGATGATATCCTGAGGGCTGGAGTCAATCAAGGGGCTGAAGAGGGTCTTGGGATCTGAGGGAGACTGTGGTCAGCCTGGCTGGGTCTCTTGCTTGAATAAATCCCTGCAGCCATTGTTTCCTGACTGCCTTGTCTTCTTAGGAGGGTGTGGGGGAGTTTATGCAGAGGGATGTGGAGAGGGGGTGGGCAGCTTTCACCAAAGGCACCCAGGAATGTGTCACAAGGGGAGAGAAAGAAAAAAAAATACAGGAGAGACAGGACGTCAAGGACCCCTGACTAATGAATAGCGAGTTTGCCCTTGAACCTCACTGGGCTTTGCCATTCCCAGGCTCAGAACAAGAGCCGAGACGTGTCTGAGCCCAGCTGCAGGGGGACTGGGCTATGGTTCATCTCAGACACTTTGACAGGCTGGGTCTTTTCCCTGCATAGCTCAGATCTGCCTAACGGCTCCCCTGGCAACAGCACAGTGGTGCAGCTAGGGCCCAGGCCCTGCCTGCTGCATACAGAAGTGAGGAGGGGGAGGAGGCAGAAGAAGAGGAAGAAGAGGAGGACAGCTGGGGAGGAGGTGCTATACATGAACTAGAGGCTATGAACCCTTGAAATCCAGAGTCCTTTTCGTTAGAGACCTCCCAGGATTTTTCTGCTGATGTTTCTGTGAGCAGTCAGTGAGTCAGTCAGTTCTCCAGAGATCTCTTTAGTTTTGTAACCCTAAGACATAGACTTAGCCAAAGCATAACCTTGTGCTTCTGAGTAATCCAGGCACAGGTGTAGACATGGCCAGAAACATGGAGAGAAGAAATGAAAGTCAACCTCAGGTCAGAAGCTGAGCGGACACCTGAAGATTTTGTGGAATTGAACCTTTGGGTAACTTCCCCAGTCAGGTGCTTATCTCTTATAAAACATTTTTAAAAATAGGTGTGAGTGATGGGTTGTAAGAAAAGCCATTTATATACCCCCTTTATATGGATTATGCACCCATGCTATTTCTACGTGTATTACATTCAAGGTGATCCTGATCAAAGATGTTTAGCATTTTCCTCATTTATTGATGGCAACTTAAGCCCTTGAAGGCTTTCTTTTGTTTTAGTTTTCATCTTTAGCTCTGGTATGAGTTCAACATTCCTTCCTCATGGTGCTTTTTGTTGTGAACTCAATTGAATTATGATATATTCTGGGAAATGAAGCCCTGGTCATACTCCCTGGTCCCATCAGGACTTAGACCATAATTAGACCAGGGATTCTTAGTCTGGTACACTAGACAAGTAACTAGGGAATAATAATACGTTGGGCCCAAACCAAATATAGCAATCTGGGCACTGACCATGGGCACACACACTGGCAGAGGAGATTCTACAGCAATGGAAAGAATTCTAGCCTCCAAATCAGGAAATTCATATTCCAAGTCCCATCCATACCTCGTACTAGCTGAGTATGTGACTTGAACAGGGAATGCAGTCTCTAGTAGCCTCAGTTTCCTCACCTTTAAAGTAGGGAATATTTCCCTTACCTATAAAGTATAGTGTTTGCTGTGAGGATCCAACGAGACTTTGTATGGAAGGCATTTCATAATGGTAAGAACCTGTATTTTATTTACTAATTATCATTATCCCCCTTTCAATACATCATGGTCTGGTGGCTCTAACAGGGGAAAGCACTTAGCTTCTAGTCTTGGCTTTGTTATAGTTACAAATTGTGACCTTGGCAAGCCACTTCATACCTTTCTGCTTCATTTTTTCCCCAGTATAACGGGGGGAAGCTGTTCCATAATGCTTCATGGGGACAATTTGAAGAAATGGAAATAATATATGTGAAAGAGCTTTGAGCTCTTGGGAAGAAAGATGTCCTATAAATCCGATTCAGGTGTTATTAGGACTAAAACTAAGTATTACTGCTCTCTGGAGAATGGGGGGGGAGGGGAGGAAGGTAGAGAAAGGACCTGACAACTCTTCTCAGATTGTACTGTGACCTCTCCAGCAAAATAGCTTTGAAATCTAGGTAGCTCCAAGTCTTCAGAAGTGGTTTAATTCCTCTCCCCACATACACCTGTATGTTTTCCACCTTCAGAGAAATCAGTAATAGTGTAGTGATTCTATGTTCTATTGAATCAACTTCCAGGTTGACCTTCACCAATTGAAAGTCAAAGCCCAATACTGACAACTCTTCTGACTGTAGAACATTGTGAGTTCCTAGGTTGTCATATCCTTGTTGGGAACTAAAAATTATTCCCCCATGTTTATAATAGAGCTTAGTATTCTGAGTGTAAGGTTTTGAATCCCTGGAGTAAAGGTCTGCTCCAGCTCTAAAAAGCCAAGAGATTATGGCCAGCAATTACCCTTTGCCAGAGTTCTATTTAAAAAAAAAAAGTGGTTTGGAAAAGAGCTATTTGGCTTATCCTAAAACTACAAATGGAGGGACAAAGGGCAAACACCATTTTAGCCAAAAGAAGAAAGGAAGGCATCTGGATGTGAGGGACTCTGTAATATAGTTTGTTTTACTAAACCATGGTCTCCCCCAGGGCTTAATCTATTCAGCATTTTTATAGGATAGCTATAATCCAGAAAGACTTTGACCCAAAAAGGTCAAAGAAGCTGAACTTGGCTAAAACATTATTCAAGACTCTAGTGAATCTCTTCTCTATGCCTGATCAAAGATCACAGCTTTATCCAAAAGCAAGGAAAGACAGAGACCTGTATCTGTTGAGCTACAAGTCAAGTGCCTACATGGGCCTTTTTAGGAAAGGAAAAAAAATGACAAAGATAAAAGTGATTTAAATGAATTAAAGGGCTTTGGGAAAAGACTCTTTACCAATATGCAATTTCAGGGAGGCTAGAAGGAGGATATATAGGGAAGAAGGAACAGGTGTGGCTCTCAGATCATAGAATTTTGGAAATCTAACTCTTATTTAACACATGAAGCAACAGAAGTTCAGAGAAACAAGTGATTTTTTTAAGGTCACACGGGAAATGATTGATATAGCTGAAATTAGAATTCAAGACTCCAGATGTCCATTTTAGTTTTGTTTTTCAACTATATGTTCTATTGCTTTAGTCATAAATGGAAGGAATATCTTATACCATTGAATGAGAAAATCAAGCTAAATGAAACAACTACAACTACAGATAACTCTAGATAGAGAAAATGCTTCTGAGAGAATAATAATGACTAAGAAGGAACTAACATCTTATTTGTCAAGAATGTAATAGAAAAATGCTATTTTTTAGGATCTCAAAGCCCTTCTCACAAATTACAGTATTCCATTCATTCACCCTATATCTCTAATAGAGTACAGATATCATTAAGTTCATTTTGCTAATAAACTAAAACACTGAAAAAGCTAAGTAATTTAAGATTCCAACAATAATTCAGTGATGGGAGATGGGTGTAGAAGAGACTTTCTCAATGCCTGGTTCACTCCCTTTGTCATTAGCATTATTTATTAGGGTGAGAATTTAAAAGCCACTAGTGATAGAAAGACATAGAGAAGAAAAGGGCTGAATACTCCAGATCAGAGGTTTCTTTCAGACAGGAAGGAGCATATCTGGTAGTAGGATAGCCTCAGTCAGGACCAACTGGCTATCTACCACAGGAGTTCTTCTCAGCTTTTGTGTATTGGATTCCTCTGGCAGTCTGTGAAGGACTTAAGTTTCTTCTCAGAATCATTTTCTTTTTCAATGCATAAAATAAAGTATATAGGACTGAAGAAGAAACCAATTGTAATGAAATACAATTATCTATCTATCTTGAAACAAGTTCACAGATCCCAGTTTAATAACACCTATGGAAGGCATATGTAAGGGATGCTTCTAAATACTACTGACACTTAGAGTATCTATCTTCTTTGACTAAAGACGTTTGGATTAAATACTTTCTATACCTCCATAAGACAAGTGATCATTAATGACCCCAAAAGATTAAGTAACAGAATAATTGTAAATTCAAACCTTGCTCTCTTTGTCTCTCTGTCTCTGTCTGTCTGTCTCTCTCTCTGACCCGCCCCTCCCCTCCACAACACACACACTCTTGAATTCTACACAAAGACTTTTGGAGTTTCTCAAATTGTTTTACTTTTGAAAAATATTGTGGCTCCTCTCAGGCTTTGACAGTTTAATTATTTAACCTATATCATTTGAACTTTAACCCAGAACTTTACTGCTCTGAAGATACACTATCCCCCAAGCTATATCTTTCCAAGTATCCCTAAAACTTCTTCTCCCACCTATGTCCTAACATCTGTTTCTCTGTCACAATAGAATCATTAAGGAGTTCAAGTTTGAAGGGACCTTTGAGGTAATCCAAACCAACCAACTCATTTTCTAAATGATTGGGTTGAAAATGATCCTAATCTCCCCCTTTTTAGGGACAAGTTTATGGAATCCTGATAGTTGATCTATAGCAGATCAAAGAGACCAGTTAATATCTCCTTTGAGCATCTCAATGATAGAGTATCAGAAGCAGAGTTTCTCATAATTCTGCATCTCAATAAAGAGGTATTTGAAGTATGGTTTTCTGGAGAAGATGCTTAGAAATAAAAAGACAAAACAGACAGCTGAGCCATACAGTGTGTAAAACATGAGGAAATGGTGAGACTGAGTTTTAAACTGTATCCCACTATGATTTAAGTTTCTGAGTTTCTCTGGGCTACTTCCCCACAGGAGTGTTGTGGGGAGGATAGATTTGGGGGGGTGAAAAGAGGGGGGATGGAGGGGAAAAGCAAGTTAAGGAATACTCCTTTGTAAAGAAATAGAGCCATCCTCTATTGTAACTTCACCTCTTTTTCAGTACCTGAATGGTAGATCCATGGATGGCAATAGGGTAGTAACAGAGGCAGCTTATGGGTCAGAATTGTAAGAGCTGTGGTCTCTTAAACGCCTGCTGTCATAGCCCAAGGAAGAACCATCTGCACCATGCCCACGGGCTCCACATTTGACTTTGGGGATGATTTTTCCCCTCTTCTCCCTCCCCCATTTAACTCCCCGAGGCCTCCTCTATTGGGTAGTTATCATTCTGCAAACAAATCAGCCACCTGGCCCCTCTGGAAATCTTTCTGAAAATTTTCTAACCTCTCTTCTTTTTCCTAGCCTCCCCGGGTATTGAGTAAGGCTCTTTTCAACATCCTACTCTCAAACTTTGGTCCCAGTTTTTGTCTTCTAGTTATGTGTCTTAGTCTAGTTTTGTGACCCATCCCACTCAAATCTTTTCCTGGAGTTCGGTTTCCTGATTCCTTAAGAACACCTAGATCTGCAACATAGCTCATCATATTCCAGGACCCTCAGTTTCTGTCAGTTCTCACCAAATTATATTTGTTGTTTTGGAACCCAGAAGCATTTCCCCTCTTATACATTGGGAAAACTGAGGCGGAGAGTAGTCCATTATCAGAAACAAAGTGCAGAAGTCAGGTAACCAGGTAACCAACCTCCTAGATCCAGGTTGTGGCTACTAGGTCTTTCATCGGCTCCTTGTGAGGAAAAAAAAAAAAAAAAGCTAAATTCAGGATAATCTGGAAACGTCTTGACTCTGTCTTATTATAACTCGGGCCATGGTACTTTAGTCCTCCCAGTCTCAGCTGTCAAGCAAGAAACCTCAGCGAAGCAGAAAGAGACTTGACACTAGATCCTTAATCTCGGTAATTCTCCCCTTTCCCGGCATTCCCCCATTCCGGTCCAAATCACACAAAGAGCGAAGGGATGAGAGGCTGCACCCCATCCGCCCATGCCCCAGCGCTTTGGCTCCGGCTCTAGCACTGAGCCTCGGCT
>JAJPUD010002877.1:0-23712 GCA_023553655.1 Myrmecobius fasciatus
CCTATTAAAGTCAATTCATTTAATTACTACAAAACTCAGACAATGCTTATGTACCAACAGTATATTTTATGGTGGGGAGTCATGTCATGTTACCTTATAAACAGTTCAAATTAAAAAATTAAAATCAAAGGAAAGAGAAATGAACATTGGACCATGTTTAGGAAGTAGTATCTAAGGAAAGATTGGAATCCGGGTCCTTCTGACTAAAGTAAAGCATTCTATACACTAAGGGGCATTGATTCCAAAATAAGAATAAGAATAATAAAAGCTCACTTTCATTTTGTACTCTATTGTTTATAAAATGCTTTACTTATGTGCAGTTGCAAATGCTATATGCAGCACAAATGTCATTTTTTCTATTTTATAATTAAATAATCTCAGATGAATAATGATATCTGGCAGTTCTATAAAGCCTTGGGATTTCCAAAGCATTTTACAAATATTTTGATTAACTGTTTTTCCCAAGCTGACATAAATACTAAATGATGAAGCCAGGACATGAACACAGATTTTCTAACTTAACTGCTAGTGCAATGTTCTTTTCCTTCATCATGAAAACACAATTATGTTGGTTGAATTAAATTGAACCAAATTCTCCCTTAAATCTTTAATTGTAGTTTGACTAAGGAACCAAAGATTAATTTAAATTCATTTCCTTTCTTTTCACTATAACAGATTTATAATAAACCAGATGTAGTAGCCTTTGAAGTGACTCCCAAATCAAGGAGAAAAATGAAAATTGGGGGGAGATTAATGGATTTCTAGGAATAACACTTAGAACAATTGCCTATTGAACTGCCAAGAGTTGATTGTAGTTTTAAGAGTCTCTCCTATCATTCACCTATATAATACAGTGGAGAGGAAAATGCTGGATTTCAAGTAGGAGGACTTGGATTCAAATCTTGACTCTAAATCATTTAACTACTCAGGGTCTCAGTTTTTTCAACTATAAAATGAAATAATTGAACTGGATGACCCTTGAAGGGCTTTCCATCTCTAATGCTATGATCCTATAATGAAATTTGATGTTACCCAGGTTATTGTGAAGGTTATTTAGGTAACTAGGACTTCAGTCAAGATGCTGCAATCTTGAATGATTGATTACCTATTTGTGATTGGTTTCAACTATATTTTAAACAGTGAATTGGGAGGTGTCTACCCCAAGCATATAAAGACTTCCCCTAGTAGAATGGGCAGATGAAAACAATTTGTTCCAATGGCCGCAAAGGTAGGTGAAGTAGGTGTTGTGAAGCTCTTAGTGCTTGGTTAGACATTGAAGACACCAAGGTCATCTACTGCATTTCAAGTCATCACCAATTGTCTTGACTGTGTCCTGCCATTGGACAGTGATGACTCTGGAAAAGAAGGTGAAGCCTGTGATTTCATGGAATTCTGCCTCAGTTAAATCAAATTTATGCACAAATCAAAAGATATCACCAAGTAGAATGAATTGTCTGTCCTATTTTTTAAGTCCGATGCTTCCCAATGGGTCAAGACTCATGTAGAAATAAAATAATTATTTATTAAAATTTAGGAGGCAAAAGGAAGATTCTTCTTTGAAGGGGAGGCAGCATGGTGTAATAGAAAGAACTTTGGTTCTAGATATATAGGTCATGAGTTCAAACTCTCTCTCAGAAGCTTATTTCTTAAGTAACTATTGGTAAGTCATTTAATCTCCTTAGACTTCCATTTCCTCATCTGTGAAATGATGAAATTGAACTAATAAATTCTGAGATCTTTTGTATTTCTGAATCAGTGATCCTTTAGGTAATCCACTCACCTCCCATATTGCCTAAAATTTCTTTCTTAGAGAAATTAAATAATTTTCTATTTCTTAAATTGCAAAGACTACCAAGAGAACTAAGAACTCAAGTTGGATATCAGTCATTAACACTTTTGTGTAAATTTGTACTCATATAGAAGCAGCTCAGCTAATAGATAAGGAGCTACCTTGGAATCAGGAAGACTTCATTCCAAGGACAAGTTTCAACTTTGACACACTGTGACTCTGGAAAAGTTATTTAATATTTCAGTGCCCCCAGATGCTTTGCTGCATTGTTAGAAATAAATTTCTCATTGGGCATTCCCAATCCCCAGTGAAATAAAAAATAATACAAAAAATAAAAAGAATTTGTTTATCTTTTCTTTGTCCTCAGCTAGCTAGGACATAAACACTGAGAGAATAAGAGTTTAAATAGAGCTCAGGGAAGAGCAAAGGAGAAGATAAAACACTTTTAGAATGTGGATCATATCTAGGGAAGGACCACCTAGGTGAAATTCTGCAAGTGGGAAGGAGGAAGGCTAAATATCTGTCTTAGAATTTTCATGTTGGGAAGCAAGTATTTACTGAGTGTTCAAATTGTACAGCAGTGTAGTGAGAGCTTGGGTTGCTTCTTAGGTACTCAAAACAGCCTATGATATCAAAGTTTAAAGTATAAAAACAAAGAGCTTCATTCCACGTGTACTCCTGAGATGATTTCTGTGCATGGAACTTAAGGTGAATGTGCAAAGCCCTTGTATGGAAAAAAAAGGGCAAAAATAAATTGTACTGGACATAAAAGTACACAAATGCACAAAATACTCCATTAGCATAGTAGCTCACATTTATGTAGCATTTACAATTATCAAAATGCTTTCTGATCAATACTGAATTAAGAAAATCACAAATACAATGGAAGTTCAGTTATAATCTTCATGAGGATAGAAAATGCTGAGATTTTTTCTTTGTATTCCCAGCACTTAACACATTTTCTGGCATATGGTATACACTTTATAAATGCTAGCTGAATTGCAAAACCTTGTGAAATAAATGGTATTTTTTTCTGGATCATTCCAGAAAAAAAATGCTTTCATTGATGTAGAGAGGTCCCTGTGTGGAAATGCTTTCTAACTTAAAGTCTTAGAATATTTCCTGGAAACTGACTTCCTCACAATTACATAGATAACAGGTTTGAAATGGGATGCAAACTTAAGCCTTCTAACTTTAAGCTCACATAGTTCTATCATACCAAAACCACTGTGATAAATCTCTGCCAAGTGGATAAAATCTACTTGATACTAAATAGAGAACTCCAAGTTGGTTTTAAAAAATAGCATTAGCCAAGGTCAACAAGGATTAATAAACCTCTCAGAGGCTTTAAGAATACCAGTGATTTGGTACCCATGTATATTTAACAGTGTTTATTTACCCAAATTATGCTATGTTTTCCTGTTGCTGTCAATTTTCTATAATTTTGAAAAACAAATGGAACATACATAAAAATAAAAGAATCATAATATCTCTGAGTTTGAAGGCCCTCAGAAATAAATCATCTTATCCAGATTGTAGTTAAATGGGAATCTTATCTACCACATTCCTCTCAAAGTGCTACACTTTCTCCTGCTTTAAGATTGTCATCCTTGGGTAACTGAGTATCTCTCAAAGCAGTCCATTTTGCTTTTGGACAACACATTGTTAGAAAGTTTTTTTTTTTCCTTTTGTCAATCCTAAATCAGCTGCTCTTCAATTAACACTTAATTCTTCTATTTCTGCAGTGAGGTGGGTGGAGGGGTGGTGAGGAAGGAAGAGGGAGAAGTTTTTACAAAAACAAAATAGATTTAATTCTATATCTACATTACAAGTGGAATGTGCTGAAGTGAGACTGAACCAGCTTGTGAGATCCAATTGTTAAATTTTCCTTGTGAGCATTTACACTTCAGAAATCAACAAACTTACCAATCAAGGATTAACTTATTGTTTTGCTGATTATTGATTTGCTGCAAAGTGATGTAGAAAATGATTAAAATGCAGATTAAACTTAGAGATGTGTCCTAAGTGCATTTGTGTTTGGAGCAGGGAGGGTTACTGCTTGCTAATGATAACCCTTCAATATTTGTTGCTATAGTCATCACATACCATCTCCACCTCCAAAACTTCTTTTCCTTGGACTAAAACATCCCCAGTTATTTAAGTTCTTTTATTTCATGGTTTTGAGTTGCCTGTTCATCCCTAAATCCTTCTCTAGATCAGCTGATTTATATCTAGTAATATCTAGCATTTACTAGTACTTTACAATTTGCAAAGCACTTTACATTTCTTATTCTCTGATCCTTATAATAATCTTTTGAGGCAGGTGTTATTATCCCCATTTTATACATAAGGACATTGAAAGTGAGAAAAGTTAAGCCTAACTTATACAACTAAGTGTCTAAGGTAGGCTTTCAACTCAGATCATCCTGAATCCAAGTCCAGAATTCTATTTATTGCATTACTTAGCTAACCTAGCAGTTCTCAGGGTTTTTCATAAAATTTGGCACCCATATTTCTAAAATGAGAAGCACAGTCCTTCAGATGCCTCTTCCCTTGTTCCACTTCCACTAATAAAGACTTCAATTACATCAGTTTTGCTGACTTCTAGGTCTCACTGTTCACTTTTATTGGGCTTGCAGGACAATAAACTTTTTCTCCCCAGATTAGCTTCATATGATATTTAGTCAGAAAAATAAAATGTACAAAAAAATTAGCTCCACAGAATCATCTAATCTAGCCTTTAGACAAATTAGAAATTTATGATGTGGAATGCAATGATGAGAACCAGCCTGAGACATTCTATTACTTCAACGTGTCTAGCTTTTAGCTAGTCACATAATCATCTCTGCCCAAATATACTCTTAATATAAAATCCTCCTCCTCTTCCATTTATTTTCTTCCTTCTTCTTTCCTCCTCTTTCTTCTTCTCCTCCTTTTTCCTTCTTTTTCTTCATCTTCTTTTTCTCTTCTTCCTCCTTTTTCTTCTTTGTTTTTTTGTATTTTTATGTTAAAAGATGTATACATTGTATATATATATATGCAGTTATAATAATTTGCCATATATCTGGTAAATATGTTGAGAGAGAATCAATTAAAATCAAGGCACCAATTTTTGTTAAAATTTTACTTTTTCAGTGTTTTATTCCTTTAGGATTCCTCATCTCCAAAATGTTGTGCATGACTTCCACCAAGCTTAGTACTTGGTAAAGCCTAGAATTTAGCAGTCACTTATTTGCTTTTTCAGAGTACATCAGATGTAACACAAATGTTAAAACAAAGAAATGTACAGGCTTTTGTTATTGTAAACTTTGCCTATTATAGGGAAGGCAAGCTGTGATCAATATCCAGTGGATTCATGCTAGATTTCCAGTGAGGGATATGATGCTGTATATTAAATAGAAATGATAACTGCGAATGCAAATAACTGGTGGAAATTACAGTTTCTTTTTGGCTTTTGTTATGTATTGTACATATTATAGTACCATATTATAGTATCATATAGTTAATATGGATACACTCATGGATATGTACATGTATACATATTCCACTATTGTAATCTGAAAAAAAAGAATATGTATTATCTTTTTATACAAAAAATGAATGTTTAAAACAATCTTTACCACATAATTGGAAAAAATAAAATACTATTAAGTGTGGGGAGGGGAAAGTGGTGCATATTCTAAACTCCCCACAAGCTCCTTGGAATCATTCAACTCATGCTTTTTAATGTGGTGAAGAGTCTAATGGGAAATACATGGTTTCAGGAGGGTAATTAGTTTGAGGTAGGAAAGTAAACAAGAGTGTATAGGGCATTAACTATTTGCTTCTTAAAACTGTTCTAATACAGACTGTTTGGAATTCTTTTGATTTAGTCATGAGTTTTATCTCAAGCTAGTTTAAAGTGGGGATCAAAATTTCAGATTCACATATAAGTATATACAACAGCATAGAAAGAAGGTGTGTTGTGATGAGATATAACTCATATGGTCTTTGGAAGGGGAAAAGGAGGAAAAGATCTTTCAGCTGCCATATGAAGTACAAGGATTGATTTCATGTAGTTTGTTCTCTAAAAAATACAAAATACTTGCTTGGATCTAGATGAATTGAGAACAAATGGGTTTTTTAAATGGCTGTCATACTTCATTTCTCAGCATATTTGATGAATTTATTTCAAGCCATGAGAAACAATAATAAAGCCTAAGAAAAGGAATTTAATCTGAACTATCTCAAGCACTTAATAAAAGATTTCAGAAGAAACCCTAGTTTAGACTTATTGACTCTTGCTGCTGTTTCCCCCTCTATTTATCATTGTTACAGTGGTGTGCTTTGAGCAGTAAGTCTGAATTTATGGTTCAGAGGCATCTGTGTACTCATTTCCTCATTTCAAACCTTTTTCCCCTTCTATTGTTTTGATGGCATGGATTTTTTCTTTTTGATTTTCCCATAATCTCATAGGATTATTATATAAAGACTAACTCCATCACTTCATATATGAATTAACTAAAGCTATGACACATAGAGGTTAAATCACCTGCCCAGAATCACAAATCTTTTAAGTTATCAGAGGCAGGATATGATCTCAGAACTTCTTAACATTAGGTCCAGTATTTTATCTGCTATGTCACTTCCATGCAGCTATCTCTAGCATTCTGATTAGTGTCATTATCATTTAAAAACATATTCCCTGAACTCTTTATTTGTTACCATGAATTATAATGGGTATTCTGATGATTCAATGTGTCTAGCAGAGGTACTACATGTACTATTACAGAGAACCTGTTTAGCAGAGAGCATGAAATTCTAAATAGAGGTAGCTTAGTGCAAGAGCAGCTAAGTGGTACAGTGGATAGAGTGCTGGGTCTGGAATCAGGAAGATTCATTTTCTTGAGTTCAAATCTAGTTTCAGACATTATTAGCTGTATGATCCTGGACAAGTCACTGTTTGTCTCAGTTTCTTCATCAGTAAAATGAGCTAGAGAAGGATATGGCAAACCACTCCAGTATCTTTGCCAAGAAAACACCACATGGGGTCACAAAGAGTGGGATAGTACTAAACAACAAATTCACCAGATCCTCCTGGTGGTAGGCTATGCCCTTACCCATGCCATGAACCTAAATATATCACAAAGGATATCAGTATTTAGCACTGCTACCTAAGAAGTAATAGTGCACATGGGAGCATTTTTATTGATTGTCCTAGATATGTTCAACCCTAGGATTTTCCTTCTTTGCACCTCAGTTTTTCATCTCTTAAAAAAAAGGGGGTTGTATTAGATTAGAGGTTGTTAATCTGAGGTTCTTGTAAAAATATTTTGATAACTAATTTTATATAATGTTACCTTTCTAAACCTATGTATTTATTTTTATGCATTTAAAATATTATTCTGAGAAGAGATGCATAGGCTTTGCCAGATTGCTAAAGGGGGCCATAACACCAAAATGAGTAAGAATAACAGGACTTGACAATTTCTAAAGTTTTTTCAAGCTTTAAATCTCTAATCCCATAATTTCTTATGTCAATGCTAGCTAGACTAGGTGATTTTTCTAGCTTAGTATTAGAAAAATAACAATTCTTCCCCTCCCCCAAGAGATAACATCTTCCCAATATTTCATTTCTAAAATAGAAGAGCAGAAGCATTAATTACAATGAATAAAAAGGTATATGGTTTTGCTTTATATCATTTTATCATCTTGGGAGTTTGGGGAAATGTTTTTTTTCCCAGAGTTGCTATCTTCATTGCATTATTTTGAACATTAATTTTTATAGTTTAATAATTTTTTCTAATGAGCTTTAAAATAAAATAAGTGTCATACATGACATATTATATGCAAAATATATAGTTATCTGCTAAAAATCTTTTTTTATTTTTTCAGGTCATGTTGAATTCAATTCACCTTTGGGTTGGGTTATTTTATTAAGTACCCTATGTATTCCATCATTTTCTACATATTTCCAACAGAAAGCTCTCTATTCAGTCAATGGGGCCAATGAATATTTTCAATATACATATCAGCAAATTGGAAATTCATAAAAATTTTAAAAATAAATTCCTAAAGAAAGATTTTTGTACATTCTGAGAATAAAATCCTTATTCCATGGCCATTTATATATGTTAGACTTTTATACTCAGTGTAGTTAATATCACTGATGCCTTTAAAAAAAAAAAACTGTACACAACTCTCTTTCCCTTAAGAGTTAAAACATCTCAGGAGTCCAAATTAATCCTTCCAAGGTCATTAAGCACTTCATTCATAAGTTATGGAAAGAATAATTAACATTTCCTGTGTTCTAGATGATAAACTTTCTTATTCTGCCAAAGAGAAATAGGCCTAATTGTGATCAGATCAGCAATTTGGACATCATGTAGAACTTAATTTTAGATAAAATCATAACCAGATAAGAACTTATCTGGTTTTACCTCAAGTCAAAAATTTTGTTCCAGGTCCAGGTCTGGCTTCTTAAACTAGGCTTGTGACTCCATGTGGGGGTCTCATAACTGAATGTAAGGAGTCATGAAATTATGATTTATTATCAGTGTTTGATTTGTATACTTTATTTTATATACCTATATATTCAGAGTTACATAAAAATTTCTCAAGTGAAAAGGGATCACGAGCAAAAAAAAAGTTGAAGAAACCCTGTTTTAAGGAATAAGGCAAAGAGGAAGATCTATGGCAAATCAGAACTATGATGGGGCCAACGTACCCACCAAAAAGACTTTCATGACCTTTGAGATGATTTTCAGTTTCAGATTTTCAAAAAATAGAGTATTCTATGACTGTCATATGACAACATTGAGGGAAGAATTAATATATATATACATATATATATAATTAAAATTCCAACTATTTTAATCTTAAAAGCACATATAAATGTCAGCTATTGCATGTTAATATTATTATACTGTTTATTATTATTATTATCATTAGAGCTTGCAAAATGAAAAAATAATGCATGTCTCATAGAGTTTGGTGAGCAAAATACTTTGTAAGTATTTAAATTGATGCACAAGTATGAGTTGATATTATTATTATTATTATAGATAAATATAATGGGAACTTTATCTCATTGTAGATGGCCCATTTTGGTCACTTGTTACTAGCTATTTGATATGTATGTACATATATTCAACACTTTTAGGATGTTCTAGGCACTACTTTATGCCAGGAAAACAAATATCCTCTGAAAGATTAAATTTGAATGGAAGTAAAAAAAGAACAGAAAAGGAAACCAAAAAGGGAGAGGGGCAGTGGAGATGAAGGAATTCAGCTTGAGTATGTGATAGAGAAAATGTACAGGAATCAGGAACACCCATGTCACTCCACTCCCTGTGCCTCATTTCCTGTGTCCTGACAATTTTAGGCAGAACATTCGTAATCATCCAATGGTATCTCTTTATCCAAGAAGACTTTTTTTGATAGTATTTTATTTTTCCAAATGCATGCAAAGATAGTTTTCAACATTCACCTTTGCAAAACCTTATGTTCCAAATTTTTCTCCCCCCCTTCTTCTCCCCTCCCTCCCCAAGAGAGCTAAGCATGTACAGTAAGAAAACAATTCTTTAAAAAAAAAAGTATTTTATCCATGGACTAAGGAGAACAACTCCAGCTGTCAGCCTCAGGAAAGCCCTTCAAAAATTGATGATGACAAGGAAGATGAAGAGGCAGGTCACAATGTCTCTCGTAGACCCCAGGTCATCTCTTTCACTGATAACCCTTTGACTAACATGTACCATAAAATGACCATTAAACACAGACCCCCAAACCTAATGGCACAAAAGCCACAGACTGTGCTAATTCCTAATACAATACTGAATGAGGAGACAATGAACAATACCACACAGAGTCAAACTCCACAGGGGATCTCTGACACCCCAACATCCTGTACCCAGAATCCAGGGGCCTATCCATTCCACCCCCCAAATCCAGTCTTAATGTGTCCATCCCCACTTTCCTATCCACATGGACCCCCACCATTCTTCCCCTACCTCTGTTTTTCCTTCCCAAAATCTATATCCAAACATGATGGGAACCCCAAAGGAACATGACAAAGTAATTCTATTGCCTAATTCAGACAACACTTGTCTGTTGGAGGCCATAGCCATGTCCCTAGATTCCTGTTTTACTGTCCTTATTCTGCTGTCTTCCTCCTGGCTGGTTATGGTCAAATAAATCAATCCCACACCCACACCCACATTTTCTTCAATGTATTACTAAGTGCTGTGGCAAACATTTCATTACAGGTTTTTAACTATGATATATGTGTTTTAACTTGATGAAAATACTGTGGTGGGAAGGGAGAGACATTGATCAAAGCATCGACAGGACTGTTGGGACTGTCCACTTTGGCAAGGTGATCTTACAAAGAATGGTACATGGAAAAGGAATGAGAGGGAAGGATCAACACTTTCTTCCTCAGTGATCCATCCCCATTGTGCATTTCATCAATCCATTATATCTCTGGGCTTAGACATCTCATTCAGCTTTGTGGTTTCTAAGAACATCTCCTAGTGCAATTCTTGAGTGCTCTGGAAGTCTCTGTTCTTAGGCATTCTGGAACTGGCTGCTTCTGGCAGAGCTATTTTTCCACTTAAGGGCACTTAGGGAGGTTTTCTTCCTGCTCAAAACACTTGCAAAACAGATCTCAATAAAATTTAATATATTTGAATTTTGTTTTGCTTTTAACCAGATCTTGTGATAAAAGCTAGCCCAAATCTTAGAGGTCTAATAAGAGCATCCAATTAGGAATCGCTAGATTAGAGAATTTATATTTTCCATAATCCTTTCCAAATACATGCAAAGATAGTTTTCAACATTCACTTTTATTTAAAGCCTTGTGTTCCAAATATTTCTCCCTCTCTCTTCCCTCCCTCCTCCCCCAAGACAGCAAGCAATTTAATGTAGGCTAAACATATCAGAAGACAACTCTTTTGTCCATGAGTAAGTATCATAGGTTCAAAGATAGAAAGGATTTTAGAAGTTACCTAACTCAAACTCTTCTTTTTCCAGATAAGAAAAATGATTGTAAATTTAGTACATGTTGCTATACACCACATGGCTACCTATGTTATTCACTCATTTCACTCATGTCTGATTCTTCATGACCACATTTGGGGTTTTCTTGGCAACACTATTGGGGCATTTGCCATTTCCTTCTCCAGCTCATTTTGCTGATGAGGAAACTGAGGCAAAGAAGTTTCCAGTACTGGTCATCCTCAACAAAGTCTGAAAAATATCTTCAAACATTTATTTGATCCTAGGATAAGCTAAGTAACAGGAGGGATACAAAAAAGTATAAAATATGATCCCTGTCCTAAAAGAGATTATAAAAAGTTTTGTTTTGATATTGGACCTATAATTTCATAGGTGTAGAAATTTTCCAGGAAGACAATATGTATTAGTAATTTCTGTAATTTATCATCTTTGAGAGTTTTTTTAAGACACTGGGAAATTAAGTTGATTGTTCAGAGACTCACAGTCACTGTGTTAGACATAATTTTAAACTGATAATTCCTGTCTTTAAGTCTTTGACTTATTTTGTAAAGCTGCTTCTTTGCAATCTAGTTATTGACAAACACAACTAATGCAGACAAGATTAGGAGGGAAGCAATAAATTGGGAAATCATCTTTACATTTACGGGTTCTGATAAAGGTCTCATCTCTAAAATATATAGAGAATTGTCTCATATTTATAAGAATTCAAGCCATTCTCCAATTGATAAATGGTCAAAGTATATGAAGACAATTTTCAGATGATGAAATTAAAACTATTTCTAATCATATGAAAAGGTGCTCCAAATCACTATTGATAAGAGAAATGCAAATGAAATTATGTTTTGAAACCTTAGTGAGAAATGCTATTTTGTTTTCTGAACTTTTATCGAAAATACAATTATTACTTATTTTGGTACTTTGATGTCTTTCCTGGTATGATTTTCCCTCCATGGATATAACATAAAATCCAGACATGTTTCCTCCCATGTACTTCAAGTGTCTTTCCATAAATCTTCTGTAGAAACTTTACCTAATGGCACTTGAGGTCTTCCTATTGTTCTTTTAATGTCTTGAATATATCAGTGTTGCACATAATCTGTCCAGCTGGTTTCATTCCTGTTCATCTCCTTTTCTGGTCTTGTTTTGTCCTCAATAGGGTTTTTTATGAGCACATTATTAGTGAAATGTTGCAAACAACTAATACTCATCATGAACCTTTCCATTTTTCTATCACATTACTTTTATTTTAATTCAACTCAGTCTTAGTGGAAAAGAATACAGGTTTCCCCTAAATCACTCTTAGGTCATGTTAGATTATCCAGCCTCAAACGTTTACTAGCTGTGTGATCTAGTGAATAGGGAGTCAGTCTTAAAGTCAGGAAGAGCTGAGTTCCAATGCTCAATGTGTAACACTATCATTTAGACTTTCAGTAATCTTTGAACAATTCTCTAGACTGTAATCAGGGAAGGTGTTGACATAATTGGTAGACTGAGTTTCATTTGTGAGTTCTCTGAATCAATGAAATCACAGATGCTTTCCAAGAAGGAGATCAAGATATTGACTAGATTCCAGGAATGTCACTTCATCAATATGAAAATTTTTGGTATTGAAATTTTCCACTGATGAGCAACTTCCTAATGGAGATCTTGACATTACCTGTTCACCATAGTCTTTAAGAGTTTACCTAGACCAAACGACTTGCCCATATTCATATAGTTCAGATATGCCAAAGGAGACAGGGTTTCAACCCATTTCTTCCAGACACTATGATGAGTGTTCTATCTATTATATCACATTGCCTTTTAGAGGTATTGTTGCAATGACTCAATAGGCTGCCCCATCCAACTCCATTTCACAGTCTGAGAAATTTCATTTTCCCACATTGATAAATTAATCTAATTCACACCATTGTGCATTTCATTGAGGACATTTTATAAGAAGTATTCTCAGGTTTGGTGGGATTACCACAATGTCATCTCTCATAAATAGAAAAACCTATTTTTTCTTGTGCTCTGTGGAGAATTTCATCCATGACTCCAGCAAATCCCTCAGGTGAGCATGTGTTTCATATCAATATCAGCAGATCAGTAAACAGGTTGTCTCTAAAGTAACATCTGTCATAGAGCCTTGTACAGTGTGAATATATTCATTGGAAAAAACTTTTTCTGAAGATATCTTTCAAAGTAACATTATATTTTATTGAATCAAATGTTTTTTTTTAAAAAAATTCATAAATAACAGATACAGCAGGATTATCTATTTTCTACCCTTCTCAATTCTTTAAAAATGTGGTCTGCTATGGATCTCAAAGAGCTTCTTGTCTCATGTGTTCATTTCTATATCTTTAATACTTACATAGGTGATTTCCACAAATATTTTTAAAGATAAGAAACATATGTTAGTAAACTGATTTTGACATCTTTTTGGAACTTTTTGAGAAAAAATTTAGTTGTGATCTTTTTTCCATTCTTTTTTAATCTCTTTTTTTTAAAGTAAGTAGAAAATTGATCTTGTAATGCCTTTAAAATTGTATTATCTTCAGAAGGAATTTTCTTCTGCTTGGATTTGGTTGGGTCTAGCTTCTCTTCACAATTTCATCCTGTTAAATATCACTGCTTCTTGTTCATGGTGTCTATAGGATAGCCAAGTGGGAAAGTCCAAATTCTACAGTGGTACTAATTCTGTCATCAATGAAAATAGATCACTATTTAAAAAAAAACTGGCAGATCTATTGCATTTCTCATCTGCTAACCTTCTGCTTTCATATGCTTTAAGGCTGATCTATCTCAACCTGCTCTTGTGCCAAATTCTCTACAAGCTCATTTCTCTCTCCTAAAATTATTTTCATTCTAAGTGATTAAATATCTCTTTGAAGTCTTCCATCTTCTTCTGTGATGTTTTGCAAATAAGTCTGTATTCCAAATCAGTGATGTTGCCGTTGGTTGTCATGTGTCTCTGTTTGGCAAGAAGATCAAATAAATGCTGAGTGAAAACTTTTTCTGACGTCTTTTAAACTCTTAGTTGTGATGACTGCTTTCTTCCTGATAAACTTCTCTAAGAAATGGAGATAGAATGTGGTTTCATTACAAGTCCAAAGGCAACTGGAAATATTTCACAATCACCTTGTCTTGTTGTCACCAGAAGCAACATAGGCAAACAGTGCTATGATCATTGCTACTGTGGGTCAACTTTTCTTTCAAAAAATGAGTTATTCTGTGAGAATTTAGCAAAATATATCAATCTAAATCATCATTATCATCATCTTCTTCATCATCAACATTTTCATCATAGCTAGGATTTAAATAACATTTCAAGAATGTAAGCTCCTTAAGGCCAGTGACTTTTTTTCTCCTCCTTTCTTATCCCCAGCACTTAGCATTAATATCTATCATGTGGTGGTCACTTAATAACTGCTTTTTGACTTGACTTTTCCACATTTCATTATCACTCCCATAAAACACACAAACATATCTAATGAAAGAAAAAGATTTCTGATCTGAAATCTGAAATTTTGTGGAAAAAAATTTATTTCTAATGTTTGCTTTAACAAATAGGAGTTTATGATCCTATTTCTATTAAAAGAATGAGTCCTAATGGCACACTTCATTGTCACCAACTTTGTTGGGAAATGTAGAAATAATAGGTGACACATAGAAATGCATTATGGGATGTATATTCCTTCCTCACTCTGCCTCAGGTAATTAATTCTATATCTGGGAGGAGGTTTGGCTGAATAAAAGAAACCAAAAATAAAAGGTACTCAATCTTCAGTCACCCCCTTAGGAATATAGGAATTACTAACCAGACCCAACCATACCTCTTTCTCTTCACACTAAGTAGTTCCCATTCTCTAATACACTGGCTGACCAGCATACCTTAAGTGCTTAATAAATGCTTACTGATTGATTGATTTTTATAAAATATCTCCAGTTCCACAAGAAGAAAAAATAAGTGAAGACATGAATTGACAGTCCCTGCTTAGAATAAGACAGAAAAATGTAATACCCATTCTATTTGGGGAGAAAAAAAGGAAATATCAGATCCAATTTAATGCCATTGTCAGGGTTTTCATCAAGAATTATTTCTCTCTACTTAGTTCAGAGTCCCCAGTATGTGAAAACATAAATATTTTATAGAATTAAACCTCTGACCTATTTAGTTCTGTGTATAACAAACTACTTGCTGGCTTTCTTTATTGTGATTCTCTTTGTAGTTCATTAATATCTGTTATATTTGATTCTTCATATTCATGTAGGTATCGCAAAACATTATGACTGGAGAAACTGAGGCAGGATAGAGATTAGAGATTTTTAATAGTTTATTGATAGTAATGAAGAGGTTTGAATCCATGACCATGGGACTGAATGGGACTCAAAGCATCCAGCAGGGAATGAAGGGCTCCAGAGACTCTTATAAGGCTCTGGCACTTGGGGAAACAAAGGCAAAGAAATGGGGATAGAGCACTGGGGGATAGATGTTCCAGGAAAGACCATAAGTTCAGTTCTGACAGGTTGGGAGTATGGAGGAAGGATCATAATTCTGACAAGGAGCTAGGAGACACCGAGTCTGAGATCAGAACATCAGAGGTAAGCGACTCTTTGGAATGCTAGTAGCCAGAGCTCCTAGCCCTAATTATCTCAGTCCTAATGGCCAGGAAGGGAGGGGGGGTGTTGCCATCAGGGAGACTGAGGCAGGATAATTCAGGGAAACTGAGGCAGAACAATTCAGAGAAACTGAGACAGGGGAACTGTGGCACAAAAATATGAATTAAACCAGAAGTTATAAACAGATTTAAGGAATAGAAATATTTCATTATAAATGTTTACCATCTATAGGCAGAAAAAAAATGGCAAAGGGGAAATGAGCATTGAAATACTTCATCGATTTCTTGGAAAGAAATAATTCAACCATATCTCTCAGCAAGGAGTTTAAATAAAAACCTCCACCTCAACAGCATAATCTTAATCCACACTGGAACAAATTTGTTCCACTCATTTAGTTCTATCTGAATGCTTCTCCCTCCAGAAAAATCCCCTCAAATCCTTGTTGTTTGTTTGGTTACTATCTCAGCTCTGCCCCTCCAAAAATGGAGGGAAAACAAAACAAAACAAAACACCGTCTAAGACGAAACTTCCTAGAATTCAGTCAGGTTTCAAATTTTTTTTTTCTGCTTAGGAAAAATTGCCTGCCAATTATTATAATCCCAGTGACTTCAAACACTACCTAATTAAAGAGATTATTTCACAAATCTCTTGGCTCAAAAATAGGTAGTTCAACCTGTTTCAGATCAGTGAGTCTCCCCACACAATAACTAAGGTGAGTAGACATCATGAAAAAGGAGAGTACAGTATTCCTTCCATATCTCAAAAACCCAGGGAATGCAGCCTGAGTCAATACTGTTTTCTGCTTTCTTCTCTTCAGCAATCACTGCCACCGACCCCACACTGGAGAAGATGAGAAAATTCACCCAACTCCCTCCTTATCAGGGAATAAGTTTGTTAAAAGAATCTTTGTTCCCAGAGAATTTGCTAATTGAAGTGTCACTGCAAATGTCAAAACAAGAGTTCTCAAAGTTTCATTTTGCCTGAATCAGAAAGAATGGGGGGAATAACTACTAATTAAATCCTCTATTCAAGTTGCAATTTATCTCTTAGTAAATGGATTCTTTATGCAGGGCCAATTCTGAGTGTAGGAGGCTGCCTACTTCAAGGTGATGTGAGTTCTAAAAGGCCACAATCCCTCCAACTTCTCACCTCCTGACCAGTCACTCCCATTAAATTTATTAAAGCCATCCATAGGCAGGGGTATTATCTCCCAGACAATCCAATTAACAGTTCTGAGTGGTTAACTGGCATTAGTATGACTAATTTTCTGTTTTGTTTTATTTTTGTCTTTGCATCTCCAGCACAGAAACCTTAAGGAGTAGGTCTTTAACTAAATGTTTACTACTAATTGACTGATGGGATTCTGCAGCTACTAGGTTTTTTGGATCATCAGAATCCTTGCTTACAATTTTCCAAATACAAAACCAAAACATCTTAAAAGTCAACAATTAGATTTGAATTTATTTTACAATAAAAAAGGATTTTTTTTTCACTTTGCCACCTTTGATATGTTAATATCAAAGACTGCTAGTGGTGCAGTGGGATCAAATAAGAAATTTTTAAAGCACTTAGCATAATGCCTGGCATTTGTTACAAGTCCTAGCCATTACTGCTGTTATTCTTCTTGCTATTAATATGTTAATAATAATAATAAAGACAAAAGCCATTTTTATTTTCTATAAATAAATCTAAGAATTATCAACAATGAGATAGACTTGCTATAAGATGAATATTTGCCAAGTAACATATTTGAATAAAAATGTATGCTACCCATATTAACTACTATATATTTGCAACAACAAAAGACTAGGTTTTGGTAAATGCCCCAAAGAAGAATAATTAAACAATTCACTAATTAAGATTCTGTTTATGCTTCTATTGCCAACTTTAAATTGTAAAAATGTAATATGTTTAATCTACGTTTTTAAAGACTTCTGTGTCAATATGTTAAACTTTCAGCAGATGGAGATGTTCTTGCATGAAAAAATGAACTATGTGGTCATCAAAATATTAAAATATTCCCTTTCTGGAAGAGAATTATTTTCCTCTTAAAAATAAAGGAGATCCCAAGGTGCCTTTCTTTCTAAGATTTATATAACAATGTAATCAGTCATGAAATAAATTTTGATAATATTTCTAGTTCAGTGAAGTGAAAATTTTCCAAGGAGGACATTAATAATATGTCTCTTCCTCTCAAGGTTTAGGGAAACACAAGTAGCAGTTTTTCACTTTCAATAAATTGTAAATTTGCATAAGAAAAAGATAATTTTTAAGTGAATTTCTTTGTTTTCCTGCCTTCTCTTGAGATGAAATTTTGGTAATTGGTACAGGGGCAAGCAGTTTTCTAACCTTGCTTCAATCTAAGTTCACACTTCTTTGTCCTTAGGGAAAAACCTTTTTATCACTTGAGGATAGAACTGAATAGGTGTGATTTGCAAACTGACAGCTATGAATAGTTGTCAGAGCATTTCAAAAAGTTGTCACAGTGGCTGTGGTTTTTTTCTTCCTGAAGACTGCTGCAGTATTCTTCTAAGAGTTACAGAGAACCAAGTTTGGCGTATTAATATTAGGTTGTAGGTAACAGATTGTTCCCTACAGATTGAACAGATTGAATGCTACCTTTAGGAGATAGTTCATGTGTATGCTCAAAATCAGATTCTTAGATATATGTAAGGTCTTTGTTTCTTTTTTTTTACTCAAGTTCTACTAACATCCATGCTCATCAGCAAATCAACAAATAAATATTAAGTATGTTTATCATAGCTTTGTTTTGGTGAATATAGATTTGGGGTGGCAGAAAGAATGCCAGACTTGGAATATGAAAATACTTGTGTTCAAATCCCAGCTCTAAAACTCACTGGCTGTATGAGCCCGGACAATGTCAAAAACTCTCTAAACTTCTTTTTCCAAATTTGTAAATCAAAATTATTACTATTTCTCCTATATTCTTTACAGGAACATGAGGAAAGTTACTTGTAAAGTTGAAGTGCAAAGTTAAAATTCTATATTTTAAATTACAGTCTAATATATACATATACACACACACATATATGTATATAATTATTCAATTATTATATTCAACAAATAAAAATACTGATGCAGACGGAGGTTAAGTCACTTGCTCAGGTTGCACAGCTATTTAGTGTCTAATCAAAATTTGAAATCAGTTCTTCTTATCTCCAAGCCCAATGCTCTACTCATCAGCACCTATCCCCTGATCCTAGCTACAAAGGTAGTTAGGATATGAAGGAAACAGACCTTCAGATAGTGGAGTATCATTATGGTGGAAACTTCAATGTGGTTGCCCAGGGGAAAACAGGTCCATTGTATAATGTGTGGTGACTTAAGTTGCTGTCCCCAAAAATACCACTGTTCTGGGCAAAAGCCCCATTCATTCTGTGTTCAATATGGATCTGGACTTATCAAATATAAAAAAAAGTCTTTTTAAAAATCATGATTCAATCTCTAGCTTTATAGGTGTGATTAATAGGGTCATCAGGTTGAGAACTAGTCAGATTGTTCCCTTCCATTCTACTATTACTTGAAATTAAAAATAAAATAGCAAAAGATAACAATAATAACAGGGAATTCACACAAAGAGGATCAGTCAAAGAATAAATGCAATGCTGGTGCATTATTATTAGATAGTTTTTCTTTAGTTGCTATATCTAAAGATTAGATTTTTAAATATTACTATGTAATTTCAGTCATATAATATCCTGTTTTTAAAGTTTTTTCATGTTAGCATAGGAACGAATAATCAACTTCTTTATTCTGTTGTCTTGACATTACTTCATATCTTTTGTTATATGTTTTCTTGAGTACCTAATGAACTCTCAGATGTGATACTGACTGAGATATATGAAAAAACAATTAATCGTTTAATCACCAATTATTAATTAAGCCTTACAATGTGCCAGGAATTGTACTAAGTGATGAGTATACAAAGAAAAATCCAAAACAGCCCAACATCTCAAGGAGATCTTAGGTAATAGGAGAGATAGTCAGAAGAAATTAAAGTGTTGTACAATTTTTTTAACAGGGGGTGAGGTGAGGAAGGTGGGGGGGAGTAGAATCCACATATTTGACTTGTATCCCTATACAATTTCTAGAAAAGATTTTTTCACTTAATAATATTTTATATTTTTCCAATTACAAATAAAGATAGTTTTCAACATTCATTTTTATGTCCCCAAGACAGAAAGCATTCTGACATAGGTTATACATGTACAATCATATTAAACATATTTCCAAATCAGTCATATTGTGAAATAAAAATCAGAACAAAGGAAAAAAACAAAAAATAAAAACAGTATGCTTTGATTTGCATTCAGTCTCCATAGTTCTTTCTTTGGATGTGAATGGCCTTTGTTATCATAAGTATTGGAATGGTCTTAGATTATTGTATTGCTGAAAAAAGCTAAGTCTATCATACTTGATCATCAGAAAATCTTGCTGTTATTCTGTACAATGTTCTCCTGGGTTCTGCTCACTTTACTCAGCATCAATTCATGCAAATCTTGGTCATCATTTCTTATAGAACAGTAGTGTTCCATTACATTCGTATACTATAACTTACAGAATAAATTATAATTAAAGAAACATTTTGTAGACATCTAGAAAAGGAAGTATTGATCATAGAGAGATAATATGGCTTTATTCAGAACAAGTCAGAACAAGCTTATTCCCTTTATTGATAGGGTTGCTAACCTGAGGAAAGTGATATATTATAGTTACATTAACTGAATTTTAACAAAGCATTTGATAAGAACCCTTCAGAATATTCTTATTTTAAAAAAAGTGATTTAGGCCAAGGCAATAAGAATTCCTGGATTAGGAAATGGCTATCTATCTGAACTCAAAGTTTCATGTCAGTTTGGAAGGTAACATCCAATGGAGTATCCTAAGAATCTTTACTTGGTCCAAAACTGTTTTATGTTTTTATCAATGACTTGGAAAAAAGTAAAAATATCATGCTTAGTATGGCCACATAGCTAACAAAATGTTTGAGCTAATATTTCAATTTGTTTCCTGACTCAAAGTTTTGATAATGCTTCTGTTGTTTCAGTCATGTCCAATTTTTCATAACCCAGTTGGAATTTTCCTGGCAAAAATATTGGAGTGGTTTGCCATTTCCTTCTCTAGCTCATTTGACAGATGAGGAAACTGAGGCAAAGAGAGTTAAGTCACACAGGTAGAAAGTGTTTTAGGTCAGATCTAAGTTCAGGTTTTCCTGATTCCAGGTCCAGGACTTTTTCCATTGTGTCATCCATTGAAGTTTTACCTAGAGTCAAAACTGAATTTTTTCACTTGTTATGGGGAAAGGAGGAATTTGTTGCAGAGGGCAGTCTGAAACGGAGGTAAGAGTGGCATTTAGAACAGGCACTAAATGACAGATTTGAACTAGACTTAAAAAAGATGTTGACAGCTTAGAAAATTGGGTTTAATCAAATAAAAATAAATTTAATAGTAATATATACTTGGATTTTTTAAATTGGATTTCACAAGCCAAAGATGGAGAAGGAATGGTTAAATAGCAGTATGTCTGAAAGAGATCTGGGTATTTCAAGAGATTGCAAACTCAGGATAAGAAGGTTACATGGCATGGTAGCCAAATGAGCTAAGCCCATCTTGTACTGCATTGAAGAAGATATATCTTCCAGGAAAAAGGAGGTAATAATCTTCCTATAGTCTTGCCATACTTTTACCCTCAATATACTACATTGGGAGCATCATAATCATTTGTGGTTGCTAAAATTTCAGGACAAATAGAAAGGTAAAGTTAATTAAGGTAATTAAGTTAATTCCATAGAATGATAATTTGAAGGAACTGGGGATATATAAACTGGAAAGAAGACTTAAAGGAAATATAAAATACCAGTGTTCCAGTACTGTATGTGAAGGGCTATTACATGGAGGAGGGAGTACACTGTCATGATTTGACCTCAGAGGAAATGAAATAACAAAGAAGAAATTCAGGCTTGATGTCCGGCAATATTTCCCAAGAATCAGACCAGTGAAAAGTAGTAGTGATTCTCCCTCACTTGAAGTCTTCAAGTATTGATTGAGTATTGATTATGATATGTATCATAAAATATATGAATGTTTATAGATTATGTATATTTATGCCATAGATCATATATAGATATCTTGTCTGTGTGTAAAAATTCAAGAGAACTAATTTCTGAGTAATTTATTATTTTATTAATAATGCTAGCATGTTATTAATAAAATTGGTCCGTGGCAGTCTAAAATGCCAAAGATCCTTTATGGTGATGAACTCATAGTTCATATGCTTTGGAAGAGTGGGTGTTCCTGAGGGTGGCAATCAACTCTGACTTGTTAATAATTAATAAGAGAGTGAATGCTATGATGAGAGGTAGGTTATATTCCAATGAAGTTCTCAAGATACATGACACAAAGCTACCAAATCTTGGTCAAAGAAACTTATAAATATATTTATATATCAAAGAGGGAATCCACTTCTACCCCAGACTTGTCTAATCAAACACAATGCACAGGAATCTACTCATTCACCAAAACTTAGAATTTCTTTTATTATATTTGATGAAATCTTATTCATCCTAGCTAGGCAAATCTTTGAGCATGATTTCCCACACTGATTAATTTCTGGATAAGGAAGTAGAAAAGAGGAAAAACTTTGCTCTTGATTCAATAATTAATTATTAATAGAAGAGAAAAATAATCATTTCTCTATATTTACATATAGCCTCTCAACTATACTTATCTACATAAAGATATAAATAGAAAGATCTAGACATAGATATAGATAGATGGATCTAGATATAGGTGTAATTATAAGTATAGCTATAGGAATAGTCTAACTATAAAAACAATAGTGAAAAATATATCTTACTCTGATGCTTCACTACACAGATGAAGAATGATCATGGATTCTTGAAGACTACCAGTGATAACATAATCTTGGGAAGGTTTTATTAGACTTTTTAACCACAAAAATTGAAAATGCTTTGATCAAGTAAGGTTTCAATGACAAATTCAGAATCTGTCATCTGAGAACCAGCCTAGTTAAGTTTAAATTTGGAGAAGTTCACTGATGAAGGTAATTTTCAGACCACAATAACTTACAAAGACTTTCATTTTTGTACCCCATATAGATAATTTTTCTTTTTCTGTGGTAAAATTTAGAAATACTTTAGCATGTGACAATAATCTTTGAATATATGTTCTAATAAGAATATGAAATTTCCTATTAGCTATATAACAATGTAATTTGGAGTTTGAAATAGAACATAAAGGTCAGTTCTACATGTGTATATTTTGTTATTGTTGTTGTTGTTCATTCATTGTCATGTCTAACTCTTCATGATCCAAATGGAGTCTTCTTGGCAAAAATACTGGAGTGGTTTACCATTTCCTTTTCCAGCTCATTTTACAGATAAGAAAACTGTGACAAACAGGGCTAAGTGCCTTGCCCAGGGTCTTATAAACTCGTAAGTTTCTGAGGTCAGATTTGAACTTCTGAAGATGAGTCTTCCTGACTGCAGTCATGACATTCTATCTACTATGCCATCTAGCTGCCTCATAAGGTACATATACATATTATATATAGATATACATATAGAAATATAATTAGAACTTCTGCTACAGGTAAACATATATATGCTTCACTATTGATCTTTAGATATAGGAAAAGATATATATATAGATATCTTCCACTATATAAATGTTTATCAAGGTATATTCTTCATTAGATAAGATAGATAGAGATATATCCTTCACTATAAATATGCAGGTATATCTTACAGCAAAATTCAACTTTGATGCTTCACTATAGTGTAAAAGCTACCCTGGATTCTTGAAAGCTATAATAATAGTAGTAGTAGTAGTAGTAATAGTATAGGAGGAAGAGGAGTACAATAGGAAGAGGACAAGTAATAGTAGTAGGAATAGGAGTAGTAATAGTAATAGGAGGAAGAGGAGAAGCAATAGTAGTGGTAATGATGGTAGTAGTCTAGTAGTAGTAATACTAGTAGAGGTAGTAGTAGTAATAGTAGGAAAAGGAAGAAGAGTAGTAATAAGAGGAGGAGGAGGAGGAAGTGTTATAGTAGTAGGAATAGGAATAATAATAGTAATAGTAGTAGTAGTAGTAATAGGAGTAGGAGTAGGAGGAGAAGGAGGAAGAGGAGAAGGAAGAGAAGGAGTAATAGGAGTGATAGGAGTAGGAGGAATAATAGGAATAATAGTAGCAATAGGAGTAGGAGTAATAGGAGGAGTAAAAGTTGTAATAGGAGGAGGAGGAGGAGGAGGTATAATAGTAAGGGTAGGAGGGGTAAAAATAG
>JAJPUD010002877.1:32218-64923 GCA_023553655.1 Myrmecobius fasciatus
AGGAAGGAAGGAAGAGAGGGAGGAAGGGAAGAAAAAGGGAGGGAGGGAGGAAGGGAGGAAGGGAGGAAGAAATGCTGTGAAATTATAATGACCCAACTTGGATTTAAAAATAATTTATGAGCGGCATCTTCCACCTACTTTACAGAGGTACAAGATTCTGAGTATGGACATTATGTATAAAATATGTTTGTTATTATTGTATATATTGTATTACAATGTATTACATTATTGTATATACATACATACATAATACAATATTATATATTGTAATTAAATGTGTTTGTTATTTTACAAAACTTCTTCCCCCTCAGTTTTAGTTTGTTCGTGCTATCTTTTGTTTCTAAAAATAAAATTGTATTTTCATAGTGGGCTCCATATTGGAGTAATGGCAACCTAAATTTACAGAACCATTGTCTCTTTTCAGTTTTGGAGGCTCAGCTCTCCAAATGTGCCTTCTCCCCCATTCCCACTCCAGTGTGCTTCAGTCCTGACCTGGAGGGCCCCGGTGCTCCTGGAGACAAAGAGACCATTTAGCCTCTATGCAAATGGGATCCTTGGCCTCTTTGCTGAGACCTTGACATTCTAAGTATGACCGAGTTTCTTGTCACTGAAGGAAGGAGAGTGAAACTACCAACTCATTCCAGATCACTCGGCGAATAAGACTTCCACGATGTTCTTCCCAAGCACAGAAAGTGAGGTCTAACACCTGCTATAAACTTACTCAGGATAAATGGCCGGATGGTGACAATGATGTGACTTGTTCTAAGGTCATCAGATTCCAATTAGCTAAGCATATGTTTCTTTTTTCCTCGTGTTCATAAACTAAGGATACTAGGCATGTCATGTGTTTTAAGATCAAGTCTGTACCTTTTCTTCTCTGATACTGATCTCCTTGGATTATGCCTCACTTTGGAGAAAAATGCTAACTCTAGCCAAGGTCTCAAATATGTTCTTAGCCCTTTTTTTCTTAATAGAATGCATATATGTACATATTATGTAAATACATAACTATATATGTATACACTTAAACACACATTAAATTCATGTGTACATGCATGTATCCATGTGTGTGTTTATATATTTATATTTACATGTAAACATTTCTGATGTTCAATCATTTCAATCATGTGCAACTTTTTGGAACAACATTTGAGGGTTTCTGGGCAAAGTTATGGGAAAGGTTTTTGCTATTTCCTTCTGCAGCTCATTTTACAGATGAGAAAACTGAGGCAAAGTTAAGTTACTTGCTGAGGTTCTCACAAGGAGTAAATGTCTGAGGCTAGAATTGTACTCAGCTTTTCTTGACTCCAGGGCCCAGTGCTCTATCTACTGTAGCACCTAGCTGACCATATGTATATGTGTGTGTGTACAGTCTCTCTGTCTCTGTTTCTATCTCCTATCCTCCCTACTATCTTTCTCATATATATATATATGTGTGTGTGTGTGTGTGTGTGTATATGTGTGCATGTATGTATGTATGTGTGTATATGTACAGTCTCTGTCTCAGTTTCTATCTCCTATCCTCCCTATTATCTTTCTCTTTCACACACACACACACACGTAAAATATATGTGTACACACATACATACACATATACATGTGTGCACCTGTGTTTACATGCATAAATGTACAAGGAATGTAAACTGTATAAATGATATATACAGTATATAATGTATCTATAAGTATACATGTGCATGTGTACATATCCACATATATCCATATACATGTATATACATACATATAAAAGCATACAACTATAACATATACATACAGATCTGCCTATATGTATACATGTATTTGTGTGAATGCATCCTGTCCATATATAAACACATATGCATACATTTGTTTCTATATAGACATATCTATACATACATGCAGACATGCTTATGCAACCTTAAGTAGATGCATATGTATTCATGTGTGCATCTATACATATATATATATGTGTGTGTGTATCAATATGGACACAGAGGTGTGTATGTCTGTGAATACATATATCTGTATATGGTTATAGAGATATGTGTGTGCATGCATGCACACATGTGTGTGTTCTGTGCATGCATGTATTCTATGTATGAATTGCATAAATATACATATCTCTATATGGTATGTGCATGTACACATGTATAGGTATATTATATGCATACACAATACATCTATAGATACATTTATAGTCAAATGCATATAGATATGGATGGGTATGTGTACACACATGGATGTATGCACATGCACACGCATCTATATACATGTAGAGGCACGTGTGTACACACATATAAAAGTAGGTGTGTAATTTATGTATGTTTGCACATACATGTGCATGCACGTGTGCACATATATATCTTATGGGTGATACAAGATATAATATAAATGCATATGCACTAAGATATGTGTGTGGGTATATCCATATATATGTACATGTGTGCATGCATATACATACACACTCACATATATACATACATCTTTGTATCCATAGATAACACATATTTATATATGTATATACATTTGTGTATACATGCATGTATGTGTGTATATTTATATATGTATTGCATGCATGATATATCTGTAGATGCACATATGCATATGTTTGTATATATCTGATGCCTCTATATAAGTTGTATGTGTATGTATCTCTATATGCTTATATTTGCATATATATGCTTATATACATATGTGTATATATTTATGCATACTTGTATATACATGTATGTGTGTGCGTTTACAGTTATATACTGTATATGTATACTTATGTGCATAAAGCAAGGTCAGGTGAGAGAAAATAAAAGGAAGGAAAAAAAGAAAACTATTCATCACTTTAATCTGGAAAATGGTAAATGTCCATTTCCAAGTAGAAGTGTAGTGCAATAGAAAGACCAATGGGTTTGGACTCTCAATGTATTATTTATACATACATATACAAATGTATTTGAACCTGGGTTCAAACCCTGTTACTAAGCCTTACTAGCTGTGTGATAGACAAGTACTTTCAAGGCTGCCACGTGGAAGAAACATTAGACTTCTTCTTTTTGGCCCTAATGGATAATTACAAAAAGGCAGATTTAGGTTTCCTGTAAGGAAAAATGTTCTAACAATTAAAGCTGCCCAAAAGTAAAATTGTCCAGCTTCAGATAGCAGGTTCAACTTCAGATAGTTTCAAAAAGAAGCTGGTGACTCTCAAGTATGTTACAGTAGGAAAACTTTTGTGGGTAAAGGTTGAACAAAATAGTCATTGAAGTTCCTGCCTTCTGTCAAATTCTGTAAAGTTATTTAACTTCTCTGATTCTCAATTAGTGGTCATAATAATGCCTCTTTGAGCTAACTCATGAGGTTATTGTAGGGATTATAGTAATGACAAAAACTGACATTTATATAGTCCTTGAAGGTGTACATAGGATTGAAAGTTAAGAGAGTTATCTGCTGGGCAGGAACCAGATTAAAATGTAATTGGGAGGGGCAGCTAGGTGGCGTAGTGGTTAGAGCACCAGCCCTGAGGTCAGGAGGACCTGAGTTCAAATCTGGTCTCAGACACTTCCTAGCTGTGTGACCCTGGGCAAGTCACTTAACCCCAATTGCCTCAGCAAAAAAAAAAAAAATGTAATTGGGAAACGATTAACAAAATAAACAAAAATACAACATAGATGATATAAATGGTGGTTTTCTAAGTCAACATCCGTCCCCAGAGATCTGTTTCTATTCAAGTTTGACAGCACTGACTTAGTCTAATAAATGAGGACATTGAGGTTCAGAAAAAGTAAGTGACTTACTCAGGATCTTGCCACTAATTAAATATTAGTGGAGGAATTTGAACCCAAGGCTTCTTCAATTTCAATGCTCTTTCCGTTGTATTATGAGATCAAATACAAATAATGTGTTTAAAATACTTTGCAAACTTTAAAATATTATATAAATATCAGCTATTAACATTATGTTATTTTGTAGCTATGAAGCTAATAAAATTATACCATCTATGAATTCCAGAAAGATGATTCATTAGAGAGAATAGTTAATCATATTTAAAGCATCTGAAGTAAATTAAGGTTTATAGCTGTCTCACATTATAGCTATATAATCACTGTTCACAGTGCTGTTCTAGAAACTGAAATCCCCAAGTTTCTAACCAGAAGATCAGTAGCTACTGAGAGATCTTAATGTTTTGCCTGCCTCTAAATTGATTATAAGTACAGCTTTCCCCTAATATAGGTTCTCCAAGAAATACTGACTGCACCGCCTCTTCTCCTGCTCTGATCACCTTCTTTGTTGACAGCAGCCTAAAAGCATCACACAAAGTGTTCCTGAGGCTTCAAGAACATGAGAATGAGCTCCTCATTCCAAAATTGTTGGCAGTCTCAGTCCTGTCCATTCACTTCTACCTTTGGACAAGGCACAATACTTAATAATACCTTGAACTCTGGAAATAGATCTATAAAAAATGAAGTTGTATAAAAAGAAAGAAAAATTTCAATAATTAAAAAAATAACCTTCTAACAAAATATCATCTTCTAGAGTGTTTTGTGCTTTTAAAATCCTTTTTACTCACAGAATCGAATTTTACAGAAGAAACCAAAGCTCATATAACTGAAATGATGTGTTCACAATTTAATAATCATTAGACCTAGAGCTTGACCTTCTCATCTAACTTCAAGGATAATGAAACATCCACTATACCTGTGCTTTGTTCAATAATATAAGAATAATCATTTTAATATTTTAATTAATAAATTAATTTTAATTATTTTAATAACATGTTTAGAGTGTTTTAAAGTTTATAAAATGGAGCAGCTAGATGCCATGAGACTGGAATACAGGACCTGATTTCAAATTTGCCCTCACTTAATAGCTGTGTGATGCGTTAAGCCATTTGATACTTGTTTGCCTTCATTTTTCATCTGTCAAGTGAACTGGAGAAGAAATGACAAATCACTCCAGTATGTTTGCCAAGAAAATCCCAAACGGGATGACAGAGTCAGACATAACTGAACAACAATAACAACAAAATGTTTTACAAAATACTTTCATCAAAACAACCTTATGAGAGAGGCAGTGAAAATATTACTCCCATTTTTCAAATGAAGCTTGGAAAAATCAAGTAGTCTATCAAAGGTCACACAACTAATAGATGGAATTCAAATTTACACCATTTGACTCCAAATCCTGTGCTGTTAGCTTCCTGAGTCCTTTATATCCTTAAGATGATAAAGCCACCACCAGAAAATATATCATTTTAACACAAGAAAATTAATTTAGTCAATCTGTCACCTGGAGTCTTTTCTCTCTTATTTAGATGCAACTATAACAAAACCAACCCATAGGTCACTGTAAAATAACAAATTAAGAGGAGTTTGAATAGATGGGCTAGGGTCATACATACAGACACATTAACAAAAAAAAGTTAGCTGATGGTCAATCATCTCAGCAACTAAGGGGAAGAAGGATAAAAACTATCAAAAGCAGACTTGAAAACTCAATAAATCATAGCAACCTTTAGCAAACCACTCTTAAACACACCGCAGCAGCCCCTGTTAAAACACTATTACAATATTATGTAGCAATGAGTTTCATAATGAGCTTGATTCATCAAGAAAAGGTTAAATTCTCTTCAGTTTCCTATTTCCAAAAAAGAAAAAAAAGAAAGAAAAGAAAGTGTGGTTCTTCAGCAAATTCTCATCAATATCTTAATCTTTTTAAAATGCCATTTAAGTCAACTTCATTCATTTGAAAACTTTAGTTACATGAAAGATTTCATTCCCTGTTGATGTAAACATGATGCCATCTCATTACCCAAATTATATATCACCTGATTCTGAAAGCTACAGTGGAGAGGAAATTTCTGTTAAGAAGGGGCTTAATAAACCTATTAATTTTGACCTCCGAGGCAGACAAACCAGACTACGTGAAGCAGCAAAGAGACAGGAAAAGGGAAGACAGGAAGCATCATGTACCTGGCAAGTCAAATCATCACCACTGCCTCCTTTCATATGCAGAGAGAGATGGCTCAGGATGCTGTATCCAGGACATTTAAAAATAGCATTGAATCTACTCTATCCCCCATGGCCATCACCTGGAGAAAAGCAACCCCTGTGGGAAATGCATCTGGCCATTGGTTCTGAGGATGCTCTGGCCAAAGCCATGGAAAATCCAGAAAAGAAGATTTTTGCCATTAAAGTCCTTAGAATTATAAGAGTTCAATGTCAGAAATGTATATGACTTTCATCAGTTGAATTGACTCTAAGAAAGGCATTCCATCTGCTTTGCCACTGGGTGCCCTAAGAACTATAGGACCTTTCCATCAATCTGATTCCACTTTTCACTTTCCATCTACACCTCTGCTTGGTTTGAAGTCCACAGAACAAGATGGTCTTCCTTGGATAAGGTTGAAATCTCATCACTGTGAAGTTACTATTTGACTCAGTATTGGATACTAATTTCCTTCCCATTTCCCTCTGTCTCCTCTCCCTTCTAATTAGACTCTTTAAGCTTTCTTTTATAGAAGGCAATATCTGGACTTCTCAGATTACCCTCCACTTTTTATGTATAATTTTGTTTTGTTTCAACTCTTCCAAAATAAGTTATCCCCATGACAAATAACGTTTGGTTTTTTCCTCCTCTGGGTCTGGCTTCCTTTTCTGTATCATATTCCTTCCTCCATTAGATTGCAATCTCCTTGAAGGCAGGGACTACCTTTTGTTTATTTGCATCCCCAGCACTTAGCACAGCCAGCACATAATAAATATTACTCCATTTAATTGAAGGTGAAACCTCCCTGTGTGTGGTCTCCTAATTAGAATGTGAAACTCCTGCCTGGCTTTTCTATTTGTATCCCAAGTACTTAGTACAATGCTTTGCACATAGTAAGTGTTTAATAAATACTTTTTCATTCATTTTCATTGCCTTCTCACTCTCTTTGGTTTTCTGGACCACTTAGGACAGGGAGAGAATGAGAGGGAGTTTGAAGATTCTTTGAGCATCACAGTCAGATCTCAGCTTCAATGCTGATCCTAACTGGTCAATCTCATTTCAGTGATGAGCTCTGAAGCTCATGTGCCTTTTAAATGGCCAAAAGTCACAGCAGAGAGCAAGTTATTAAGCAAGTTAAAAAGAAATAAGACAATAGGCCTCCAAGACCCCATGGGTTATCTTGCAATCTCTCTCTGCCTAGTTTCTGGAATATATTTGTTGTACCAGTTGATTCAGAGTATTATTATATCATACTGTGAAAGTTAGATTTAAGTAGATAAAATGGAGTTAACCTAATTTTTTTCCTTTTTTATCTTTTCTTTTTATATCTTCTTCATTTTCATATATATCCTCCTCCTCCCTTCCCCATAAAATCATTCCTTATAACAAAAGAAAATGAATAAGGGTAAAAGGGAGGGATGTGGAAAGAACAGTTCAGTCAAGTTAAATCAACAACTCAGCTGAGTCTAATTGAATATGTAGTGTTATATTCCCATATTTCTACATAGAAGAGAGAAAGTATATTTTCTCAGTTGTTCCTGAGAACAAAAGTTTCTTGGTCATTATAATTATATATTTAGTTTCACTTTTTGGTTCTTTCCATTTACATCGTTGTAAATACTAGTTTTCTGGTTGTTTACTTCGCTCTATCTCTGTTCATATAAGACCTCAGGAGTAGGAGATATTCAATTTTGTGTGTGTGTATGTGTGTGAGTTGGGGTTAAGTGTCTTGCCTAGGATCACACGTGTTAAGTGTCTGAGGCCAGATTTAAACTCAGATCCTCCTAACTTCAGGGTCAGTACTCTATCCACTGTTCCATCTAGATGCCCCTAAAAATTCACAAATTTTAAAAATAACAAATGCCAATGGATGTTTCAAAGATTCCGTATAACTCCTATAACTGGAATAAACCTTGGTCTTAGTCTGATGACCAAATCATTTTTAATTGATATTAAAATTCATTAAGATTAACAAATGTTCTGGTAACATGGATGGAGCTAGCTAGGATTTCTCCAATAGGCTTACAAACAAAATAATGGCCACCATCTTTGGACTGGGATTACTCTAATAGACGCATTAATGGTCCTCATGCCTTGAGCATCTCACTCTTTCAATCTATTATCCACTCAGCAGCCAAGGTGATAATTTTTTTTAAAGTACGTGATATTTGCTGGTTGCTTCTCCCATTAGAATGTTAGCTATTGAGTATATGGACTGAGTTTTGCCTTTCCTTGTGCCCCTACATTTGTCACAATTTCTGGCTTTTTGAACAACTCACCTCTACAAGGAACATACATTAAGAGAAAAAGTTCCCTCTTCTAAAAGTTTCCTATTCCAATGAAATCACATATTCAGGCTCTATACTTATGCTTAATAAAACCCCGTAGGAGTGTGCCCTCTTGGATAGTTTGAACCTACCTTTTGCATTGCTACAGCCAGAATTGTCCATAATGGAGCTTAATGATAGGCTACGCTGATAATACTTAATAAGAAGGAGAAAGAAAAATAGATAGGAAAATATTGAAGATGCTAGTCAAGTCCCCTACCCTATGTAGGGGAGTGGAGGGAAGAGGGAAGAATTTATTGAGAAACTACTATGTGCCAAATACTGAGCTAAGAACTTTATAAATAATATCTCATTTGATCCTTACAAATACCCTGGGAGGCAGGTGCTATTATTATCCCCATTTTACAGTTTAATAAAATGAGTCCAATTAAGTGACTTGGCCAGTGTCACACAGGTAGTGTCTGAGGTGGAATTCAAATTCAGGATTTCCTGATTCTATCCACTGCTATCACCTGTCTGCCGAATATACAATCAATCCAGTATTTGTTATGTGCCAACCACTCTAAGTGATTAGGACACAAGGATTACATGAAACTGTCTTTGCCCTCAAGGAGTTTACATTCTAACAGGGAGACAACACGGTAATACAGGTTGTCCCAAAAGTCTTTTTTTTTTTCAGTTGTAAGTTTTAAGACCTTTGAGAACTCTCTGAATATGAGAAGAAAAAATAAATGCAAAAAATTATTACAAGGTGGTTTTAGGAGGGAGAACCCTAGCAGTGCTTACTTCTTGAATAGATGGGTCTTTGCATTTCAGAAAAGGCTGTTTAGATGTTTTAAATTATGAGAGCTATTTTTAAATTTTATTCTGAATTTAAGAAATAAAACAAACATTTCTATAACATATAGAATAGAAAATAAAGATAATTTCACATGAAACTGCAAGTCTAGTATGTATAACTTGCCAGTCCTTTTAAATATATAACAAAGCTATCACATAACTTTTTTTTACTTCTTCCAAAAATTCCAAGAATTAATTCACTTTAATGGTACAATTTTAGGCACTAAGGCAGACAAGTGGGAAGGTATTTCTAATATTCTTTCAATTATACCTGCATAATTTTAAGATTATTTTTAATGCCAAAATATGATAAAAACATATTCCCACATACTTTTCCAATTAATTTTAATAATTGTAATCATATCCTTGGAAAAGAGGCACATACTTGCTGTATAATCTCTTGGCCATCTTGAGTAAAATTCTGTCAGTATCAGACAAGACTGATGGGCAAAAGGTGGGAGTGAGGCTGTTAGGGAAAGATCAAGTCCTCAGGTGGATTAAATATTTTATCAGCCTTTAGATCATTTAAATAAAATTATACTGTCTCCTTTTTAAATATGATAAAAATATTTTCTATTAACTTTTTATTTTGATTTAAATTCAGGAAGAGCCCTGCACTGTTCTTAATTCATGGAGATTCATAATGAATGTTTGTTTAAGTGAATTTAAATGGAAAATAATGAACAGCTAGGTGGTACAATGAATTGAGCACTGGATTTTGAATTAAGAAGATTCATCTCCCTGAATTCAAACTCAGTTTTCTCATCTGTTAAATGGGCTGTGGAAGGAAATGGCAAGGCACTCCAGTACCTTTGCCAAGAAAATTGCAGAAGGGGCTCAAGATGAGTCAGACAACCAAAACAACACAACCACAAAAATGGAAAAAGGGATGACAAAGGAGAAAAGGGAGAATGATCACTCTCACCATTTATCAAATGGTTAGCCACCATTTGATAATCATAGGCTTTCTATTGAAATTACAAGATCATTGATTTAAAAATGGAAGGGTTCTCAGAAATAATCTAATCCAATTCCTCCTCCATTTTACAAATGAAAAAACTGAGATCCTCTGAGGTGAAGTGACTCAACCAAAGTAGCACAGGTAATGGCAGAGCCCAGATTCTACTCTGGGTCATTTGAAATTAAATATAGCATGTTTCACCCTTATACCAAGCAGCAAAGAAAGCAAAAGCAGGGGAACATCATATGCAATGGCTACAATAATAAAAACAATACTGTGACAGCTGAATTCATTAGAGGAGTTTTATGATTCAAATCCTGGTCTTCAAACTCCAAATCCAGGGTTCTTTGATATCTTGAAATCTATCCAATATGAATAACTCCTGTTCTATTTCTGGGAGTAAAACATAAAGCTGTGATGTAAAAAAAAATGGAGTGCTTTCTCTAGTTTCAGGTCTGGGCACCTAAATAACCACACTCATGAAATAGCCTCCAAATATTTATTTCAGTCATGCCCATTGATCCTCTGTAGGCTAATGAGGATCATATCAATTCCTGAAACTAAAAGTTATTGATCTTCTAGGTGAACAGCCTGGAATCTATTTCGGCAAGCTAATGTTTGTGTTGCACTTTGCACCTAATGGCTTGAAAATCTGGGAGTAAATCAATAGCTGCCTTCTCTGCTTACAAAAGGTAACATAAAAACTGATTTGTGTCCTTGCTTCCATCAGGAATGCTTTCTTACAAATAGACTTTCCTATTTTACTTCAAATTCTGAAGAAATATGGAAATAGAAAGGTTCCTAAGGAATGAAGAAATGGAATAAAAAAGTATGGGGGTTGGGGAGGGAATCATTCTTATGATTCTAGTCAGTTGAATCTAGCACAATGTATTTAAGCCACTCTCTCTGTCCATTAGGATAGCTGCAATGGTCTGGAAGGCAGCATGCTCTGAATGAGAGTATACCAATAAAGGGAAGATTTTTCAACAGTCAGTGGTGTCGATAAAACAGTCATAATGTGGTAAGGAGTGACACATGTAAGGTGTCCTGCCTTAGACACCAAGGTTATTCATCATATGGAAGAAAATTGCATTCACCTCAATTTTAAAGATATAATGCCATGTGGACGGTGGCTCACAGTCAATGATGATAATGCCATTAGTGTCTAGCTTAATATCTCCTCAGACCAGGTTTCCATTAATCTCTTAAAATGTTTTAATCCAATTTAAGGAGAAAAGATATCTCCAATTTATTTAATTTCCTTATTCTAAGACTGAAATAGTGAATGGTTATGTTAACTTGACAGTCACAGAAAGCAATTAACTGGCTATATGGCATGTGGTCTCTATATCAGGGTCAGAGCAGGACCATTCTGATTTTAGCATACACTATATATTCAGATTCAAAAATATAATTAAGAATGGTGTTTAAGGGAAGAGAAGAGACAGTATGACTTAAGAAAATAAAAATTGGGCTTAAATTAAGGTGACATGAATTTGAGTCACTTTCCTGATGCTTATTAGCCCTGTGACTGTGGGTAAGACACTTTGAGTCTCAATATATACCTCTCTAAACAGGTAGTTTATATACATTTATGTATATAAATGTTATATTTATGCATAAATATAACATTTATGTAGTGATGCAGATAGAACCTACCTAACAAAGTAAATTGAGATACTACTTTCTCTAGAGCTTATGCTCATCTCAAAAAATCTCCTAGAAATGGCCTAAGAGAACCCATTTATAATGACTGCTATTAGACATGAATTCACATGAAACAGTGAATTTGGAACTAGAATAAGAGCTAAGGAAAAACTGGGTTCTAGCCTCATCCCTGGCTCAATTTGGATCATAATCCAAATCCTGAATAAACTGTTTCATCTCTTAGTACCCTAGGCAGCTCTCTAAAATTAAGTTTCAGAGACGGCACTGATCTACCTTTAGTAGTTCCTTCATCTAGGAGTTCCCTATACCAATGAAATCAGTATGTCTATCCTTATTCCAGTTGTACTATTAGAACCAAAACACACACCCACACACATACACACACTCACATATATATGTATATATGTGTATAAGTATATATATTATCTCTCAGCACTAAAGATATTAGTCACATAGAAGGCAATATGGAAATCATACTGGGTAAATCTTAAGGTGCTATATAAGTTAGTATTATGTCAGAAATTATTTTTTCTGAATTGTTTCCTCTGCACAAACCAGCCTTGATCTCACTCTCCCCATCACAAGAGAAAAAAATAGAAAAGGAAAGACAAAAACAAGAAGGCAAAATTGGAAGGAAGCTTATGGAGGAGTCAGGGGAAGAGAATTACAAAAATAATCAGAAGCTCCCATTAAGAAGTGAAGAATTGAAATTAAATCCCCTCAAAAGAGATCTGTAGGACTATTTTATCACTCTCCATTCCCATTTCTAACCCTTCTCATTAGCTCTGGGATCTATGTCACACAGTAGTATAAACTTTGTTCTTAAGATAGCACAGTTACATATTTTATTATATTTTTTCATTTTGTCACATATTTTTATTATATTTTTCCATGTCAAGATGTGGCTATATTTCCACAAGGGAACTCCTTTGAAAGAGGAAAGATACCTTATAAACAGTTCAACTAGTACTTACTTTAAAGATTTTCAGGATCTTCATATAGTTCAATGGTTACCGCTAATACCATTCTTCAAAACTATCTTTCAATTGCTTGATGCTTTCCTCCCTCTATTTTCCTCATGCTGTTTTCTCTGCCGAGAATGTCCTCCCACCCCTTCCTTACCTGCTGAACTGTGATTCATACTTTAAAAAGTTAGTTCAAACACTACTTCTTCCATGAGCCTCCCACTGCTGGGAATAACTTTTTACTCCTCAAACTATACTGTTCTGCAAATCTCTAACACATTTATCTTCCAACATTCTATGCTCTTTGACTTCTGCTCCAATCCAATTTGTTTTCAAGTCTTGCCAATTCTGCTTCCGAGCATCTCTCCCATCTATCTCCTTTCCATTCCCTCAGCCAAATACTCACCTGATTATTTCAGTAGTCTTTTGGTCCCCCTGATGGAACTTTTTCCCCTTCACAACTGATCCCCCTACATGGAAAATCACTCTCCTATTTGATAATCTCTGGTAGTTCCCCGTGCCTCTAGAATAATATACACGCTCCTCTAGTTGCCATTTATAGCCTTTCACAAAATGACTCCATCTATCTTCTCCAGCATGAATTTCCCATTATTTTTCCCTCATAATATCTCTTTTGAGCCAAACTTGCCTACTTGTTGCTCCTTCTGTACAACAATCCATTTCTCATTTCTATGCCTGTTTTGACTATCTTCCATGCTTGAAATGTATTTCTTTTTTACTTTCACACTTTAAAATCTGTAGCTTTTTTCAAGGCCTGATTTGATTGTCACTTCCAACAAAAGGGCTTTCCTAATCTCTCACTTATAAGTATCCTTCCCTACATTTTCTCTGTTACACACACACACACACACACAATTGACCATACATGTGCAGTTTCTTTTTCCTACAGGAGTTAATATTTTTCTATGTCATGAATCTCTTTGGATGTCTGGCAAAGCTTGTGGAATTTTTCTTAAAATAATGTTTTCAAATATGTGAAATAAAATATATGAGATTACAGGGGAAACCAATTATATTGAAATATAGTTATCAAAATATTTTTTGAAATAAGCTAACAGTCCCCAAGTTAAGAATCTCTCCTCTAGCAGCATATGATTTTCTTGAAGCCCTACACTTATTGATTTTATGTTTGTATCACTGACATCCAGCAGTGTTTGACACACAGCAGGTGCTTAATAAATATTTTTGGATGAATGAGTAATATTGTGAATTATAGCTATTTGTGTTTTGTTCTCATGCCAGATTTTAAGTTCCATGAGGGCAGGGAATGTTCCTTTTATCTTCATTATAATCCTCCAAACACTTTAGGGGATTAATGAATATTGAAATGAATTGAAATGTCCCTGTAATACAGGAACTACTGAGAGTCTCTGGAGCGAGAAGAATTTCAAGGTTTAAGGGAACTGATCAGTCAGTAAACAAATTCTTAAAATATCTGTTTTATTCTGGGAACTGTGTTAAGCACTGGATATTCAACACGAAAGTGACATAATGTGTGTTCTCAAGATATTTACATTCTACCAGAGGAACGAAAGGTGAGTAAAGAGTCCATGAAGTCTCAGGATTTCTATGAAATTGATTATTGATCCTGTGGTGATCTGTATATAGTGAAGACCCTTATATAATCAAGAATGTGAAAAAGAAATAGAGATACCAAAGAGAAGAGGAGTGTGTCCAGAGAAGGTCTTTCTCATCTCAAAAACTAGACACAGATCTATGTCTTACAGATTTGACCCACCAAAATCCTATGTTCTAATACATTTGGGTAGGTACAGGAAAAAATGGCATTATATAGTGACTTAGAGAGCTGGTCTCTATATCAGGAAGACTGGGATTCAAGTCCTATCCAGAGAAAAGTTACTTAATCTCTCAGAATCCCTGGGGAGTTCCCCAAGATTATAAAGATTATAGAGTTGCAGATCTGCATTGTTTGGGGGAAGTCTGGGGGAGGTCCTATACACACACACACACACACACACACACACACACACACACACACACACACAATTCCAGGTTTAGACTAAAAACAAAAGCAGAATACTGAAAGCTTCTGAAAAATTTTTAAGAAGGAATTTGCTTTTGTCATAAATTGGCCCTGTTATCCAAAGGGCCCCCTTTTCTTAGAAAAGTACCCTTCTGCTGGAAATTGACATTCAAAGAAGATTAGAACCAAAAAGTTTGCCTTTTAGTTTGCCCAAAGCTGATTTTGTCCCAGGGACCCTCGTGTGTGAATGTGAGTGATAGTGATCTCCAATGTTTACAGCTTGGAGGAGGTTTGCCTCTGATGCCTTTGACCAGGTGGCAATGTAACCGAGCCACTTAGTCCCTGGGAGAAACATTCTCCTTTTACCATCAGTTGATCCCTACAGAATGGTGGTTGCTACACTTGTTGCTGAGGCACCCAGATGAAGGACTCCAACTCCCATCCCTTTCCTACTCGGAACAAAACCTCTGGGGATCCAATTATTTCACTGACTCCTTCCCCTACAGAGATGCTGGCTCAGTGTGTTGTACACAACATCTATACTTCTCACCAGGGATGTCAGAATCCAAAGGACTGGATTAGGCTCTATTCTTTTTTTGCTCTTAGAATCCATGTTTCACATCACTGAGAGCATAATCCTTTGCAATTTTTATTTTGATGAGCACAGTAGGCACAGGGTGAGCTTTAGTTGCTTTGTTTTGTAGATGAGACAATTGGAACACTAATAAATTAAGAAACTGAAATGATGAAATCTCCCCCTTAGCTTTCTACAGCAATTCCATTATAATTTTATTCAAAAAAAATAATAACCTGGGCTTCCTCTTGATCATGCTAAGTAACTTTTGACCTAAGGCAAAATGTTTGATTATTCTTTCTGAGCACAATAATTTTCAGATACTATTATTAGCTAGTTAACTGAGCAGACCTATGTATAAACAGAATTCAAAAAGAGCCAAACTAGCATATTCATGGACATACAACAGAACAGTTTGGGGGATTTTTTTCCAACTTATCTATTAAAAACAACTTTTTGGCTTGACAACTCATAGCAAGTTGCCAGAGGATATCTCACCATTTTTTCTTTACTACATTCTATAGTCAGTTCAGTCTGCCTGATCTGAATCACCAAGGAATAAGAAAAAGGAAAGGTAATATTTATTTGCTGATTTTTTCACCTACTTACTTTTTTTGCATCTACCTTCTCTTTTCCTTAATTAATTTATATTAGGACAGCTTTTAGAAATTTAAAGAAAATAAATGGATGCTATAAAGCTGGTTTGGTGGATAAATCAGAGCATCTTGACAAGTTTCATTATTTTCTAGTTTACCAACAGAAGATCTTGCTTTATGGTCAATAGGGTAATTATGAGAATGGTTAACTATCTCCTTCTATATTAGACAATAGCTATATTACTAGTTTTTAAACTTAGCAAGACTTAACATGTAGTGTTTCATGGGAAGAGATTGAAATATCCCTCTGCCCGTTAGATAACTATCCACATTGTTGATTTAATTCTTGTTCAAGTCAGAAAGCATATAGGAACCACAGTTAGGTAGAGCCATGAATCTTTCTACATTCACATCCAAAGTACACTTATAACTTTTCCATTGAAAGAGAATTTCAATAATGTTGGAAATAATCTAGTATATAAATATACTTGTTAGGGAAAGAGATCATTCATACAAAAGATGGTTATGCATCCTGTTTTATTGTGAAAGAAGTTATTGCATAAGTGGTTTTGCCAAGCTAAAATTTATTCCTTTGCTTTGAGTGTCAATTGAAAGAGCTAAAGATGTCTTTAAAAAATAAAATTAGCCATTTTTGAGGAAATTGTGCTGAAATAAATTGTATACCTTCTTGCATTTTTTAAGAAAGGAAGTCAAACTTTTTAATGACCCAAGATCATTAAGAACACCCATTATTGTGCTGAATTGTAATTTGATGAGACCTGTGGGACCTATTAAAGTATAAAAGGGCCATTTGCCCTCAGACTTCCAGACTTCTCTGCCTTAGGAGTTATTGTGTCTTTCTTTTATTATTTTTTCTGTGTGTTCATCATCAGTGATTTCATATACTCTTCACTATGTTCATTTTTAATAGCCTTTCTTTTCTATTGTGTTTCTGATCTGTTGTAGACTAGGAAATCAAACAAAAGAAATTTCTTTAAATTATATGTAAAATAATTAGTACCTGAGTGGTTTTGTGATAGCTATTTTGGCTGCCTATCAATCCTTTTTGCTTCCTTCTTGGTTCTTCATTCTAAGTAGCTTGAGATCATTGGTTAGGTGGACTTCAGATAAAAGTGAGTTGTTCTGGTACATAAAAACTAACCCCTATATTTGCCATATTATTCAACAATCTTTTCTAATTTCCAGGAATTTTAAGTACTCTACATACAAATACTGAGTAAAAGACATAGAGAAATGAAAACTACCCAAATGTAGAAAATGCTAAAAAAAAAAAAAAAAAAAAAAAAACCTCTTCAAAATTTGATCTGTAAAACCTAGTAGAAGACATTCACTTATCCAATATGCCTTATTCTTCCCCTACTCTTCCTTCCTCTCACCCTCCACTACAGAAAGATTTGAAACTGCTTTGAAGTAAAAATCACAATTTTGCATACAGCCAGAGCATACTTGCTAGAAGGGCTGTATCTATGTGGATTCTGTCGTCAAGGCAGGAAGCAATCACTTCACTGATGTCTTTTAAAGTTACTAATAGTCTGTAACTGGTTTTGATTCTTAACAATCTATATCTGCTTTTACTGATCCCATAACCTTAAATATTTTACAAAACAAAGGAAGCTTCGAGTTAGAGATGAAAGAAGATGAGAGGTATCAAAAATGAGGGACAGTGCCATAGCACAGAAATTTGGGATAAGGATCCAGTTGGAGTGTAGGCATGGAGGTCTACCAATTTACTTATGTATGTGACTCTAGGCCACTGAATCTACCAAAATACTAAAAGGAGATATCTGCGTCCAGAGAAAGAACTGTTATTATCTAAATACAAACTGAAGCATACTATTTTTCCCTTCCTTCCTTTTTTTCTTTTTCCTTCTTTTCTTTCTTTCATTTTGTTCAAGTCTTCGTATATAAAATGATTAATATGGAAATGTTTTACATAATTGCAAATATGCAACCTATATCAGTTTGCTTAGCATCTAAGGGAAGGGTAAGGGAAGGAGGGAGGGATAGAATTTGGAACTCATGTTAAAAAAGTCTTTTAACATATCATTGGGAGAAATAAAATATTATATTAAAAAATGTGAAGTGCAAGCAAAGCTTAGAGAAATGCAGAGTTCTTGGCTCAGTAAGAATGAAGATAAAATTCAGTTTTACACTGATAGCAATAACTCAAATGCTTCTTGATGCCCTAAAGGCTATTTATGGGCCAAAGATCTATAGAGCATCTTAACTACTCAGTGCTGATAGAGCCACATTGATCAGTGATAAGGACATTATCCTAAAGAGATGGTCTTGACACTTCCATAGTATTCTCAACAAATAATCATCAATCAATGTTGAAGCCATTGACCATATACCTCAGGTTGAAATCAATTCCTCTCTAGCTGATTTTCTCACTGAAGAGGTCTAAAATGCCTTTAGGCTCCTCTTGTGTGACAGAGCCCAGTGGTGATTCCATTCCCAAAGAGATTGACAAGGCAGAAGGTCCACTACTCAATATAAAATCAGACTGAAATCTTCTAAGTTATATGACAAGAAGAAGTTATCTCTCAGGAGATCAAGGATGCTCCCACTGCCCATCTCTACAATGGAAAAATTACCAAGAGTTATGACCAGCTGATAAACAAAAAATGTTTATAAAGTTAAATTCAGATTGAAACAGTAAATCTGTTATGGAATGTTATGTGTGTGTGTGTGTGCGTGTGTGTTTACAAATGCCCCATTTGTGATTGTAGAGAAAATGGAGGTCATTAAACCAGAGCTTTCCTTGATTGCCAATTAGATAGTGGTAGCCGAGCTAACTTATGTAACACAAATCCCAATTACGCTACAGATGTTCATCTTGTCCAAAGACAACATATGCTTATGCTATTATAGATAAGGGATAATTCCTGTCTGCAAAAAATGTTTCCTCCTTTCTTTGGAAAAAAAAGAATTAATTTAAGCAAAATAAAGGATTTTATTTTTCTTTAAGCCATGGCTACTCATTTTTGTTTAGATTCAGCTATAAATGTGTAAAAAAGGAAATATTACAAGACAAATAAAGATAACAAAAACTAAAAAATCCCCTCTCCATATGAATTGTTTGCATGTCAAATGCATCCTTTTATACCATTATAATATTATGTGTATTACTGAAATGGCTTTTTTATATAATGAATAAAAATCTGCTTCTGTTCTGCTCCTCAGTGCTATAGTGATTAAGTCCAATTCTGTCTGTACATGACAGCTATTTGGATAACTGGAGAAAGACATCATTTTTCTAAATTCTTAACAATAAATAATTCAAAATGGTAAGGGCACTCTTATAATTGGAAGTTCTTCCAATAATCCCAGGGAAAAAAAGCAGTGATTAAGTAAGCAATTGTCAAGGAAATCAAAGAAGAGGTACCTTTACCATAAAGAAAATTGCACTTGAAGACCTGTGAGACTTACAAATGCAAACCATGTGGTCAGTAATTCATTAAGAACTCAACCTTTATTGGACATCATAGGATTCATAATGGCTATTTTCCAATATTTAAATGCTGTGATTCTTCAACTTCAAAAATTCCTGCAACAGGCATTTGTTAAGTAACTCCTACATACTTACAGAGCACTGTTTTATGTACTAAGCAAGAAATAAAAAGAAAATCAGACATTTAGAGTTGCCCTTTAGAGGTCATAATTTAGCAAAAAGGTATGGTAGGTATATAAATAACCATAACAAAAATAACCCTAAATAAATATAAATAACCATAAAAAATATGTATGAGAACAGAATCAAATAATATTTGATCTGGGGGAATGAGAGAGGAAATACAAGTTAATGACTGATTCTGTAACTTTACTTTTAACTTTGTTTAACTTTAGATCATTTGAAAATGAATGAATGATTTTGCAAAGTTATCTATGTTTTCCTTTTTTATTTGTAAAAAAGAAAAGGCAGGACCAGGGAGGAAGTAACAGTGATATTAAAAAAAAAAAAAAGAAAAGGAAAAAAGCATCAATAACACATTTTTTTAAAAGATACAGAAAGAGCAAAGGGGAAAAACCCCTATTTTTTTTCTTTCCTTAAGAAATTCTTTTGGATGATTTCTCCCAAAGAGAATTCTGATTCTATCTGGACAAGCAATTTAAAAGCTTGTCCTTGAACTCAAGCCAAGTGGATTGTGTTCTCTTGTTTAGATTTGTTCTTTTTTTAAAAAGTTTTTTTCCCGGCAAATTTTGAAAAAAGTTTGTTAGTTTGGGGAGTAATTGTCAGTCTTATAGAATATTAATCTGGAAACTAAACATAATTATTTTTCTGAGTATTTCTTTAGACTTCAGCCCTATGACATCTTTCTTTATAATTAATGATTCACTTTGCTTTGATACAGCAGATGCTTCTCAGTAAATACTCAAGTAATTCTCCAAAAACACATTCCTTGAAAATGATTTAGCAAATTCAAAAAAAACCTAACACTGCACTGATTAATACATATCACTTTACACTTTCAGAATGTATGTAGTAATATAAATCAATATTCATTTTAAAACAAGCATTAGTGATACAAAGACAAAAATGAAATATTGCCTACCTTCAAGAAGCTTATATTCTTTTGAAGGCAATAAAAGCAGTGTGGTTTAGCAAATTAAGTAGTGACCTTGGATTCAAGAATTGCCTGTGATATATATGTGTAAGTCATTAAACTCTGCAAATTCCAGAACACTCTAGGATTGTAAATTACAGAGGAATTCAAGTTAGATAAGAAATTTTCATATTAGGGAGATCTCCAGAAAGGATTTATCCTTTACCTTTAATAATTACCAAAACAATCCATTTTCTCTGATGTGACAAGATTTCACTCTTTTATTGTTGCCTTCACCTTGCATTCATCTTTTGTATTGATCTTTTGGAGTTACTTTTCCCATTCTGTATTACTTCAAAGAAAGTCTACTTGTGTTTCTCCAAATCCTTAATATGTCATTCCTTTGCAGTGTAATTACAATCATTCTTAAGACATCTTAGATTCTGTGTAATTTTAAAATCTATCAAGAGTGAAAAAAAATTTTGACTTTGTGAGTACTTATTTCTCCATGGATCAATTATTACTAAGCTAGTCAAATCCAAGTAAAAGAGTAGCAATCACATGGCAAAAACCAGACAATTTTATTAACATTCTATAAGTATGATGTGCTTTCTTCACAATAATCCTATGAGATTGATAATGTTAGTAATGTTATTCCCATTTTATAGATGAAGAAATCAAGACAGAAAAAATGATGTTTCTTGCTCAGGTTTACTCAGCTAGTAAGTAAAAGCCAGAGGTAGAACTCAACACTTACATCTTCTGATTCCTAATTTACTGCTTTTTCTACCATATCTCACTATCTTTCATAAGCATAGCATATCATAAAAAAGAATATTCCAACATACTTAGAAGCATGTGGCATTGTAAAAATAGTAATATCACAAGACAATTTTAAACATGAATATATTTTTAAAAATCTTAAATTTTTATTTCTACTTAGGACAGAGGTTCTCAAACCTAGAAATCCCCAACAACTCTATTTGTAAACAATTTAATTAGTATTTAAGTCTAAACAATTTCATAGCTATAGGGGAGAGGAATCATATAAATTGAAAGAAAAATATTTTATTTCATTCTTAATGATATATTTTAATAACAATTATTAATTAGTAGAATGTAAAGATCTATTAAGTACTGTATAATTTCTCAGACTTTGAAATCATATTGAAATTATCTCCCTCAATTCCTTTTCTACATTGATTTCTATGAAGCATTTGCTTTTTAATCATTGTGGCCATTGAAAACCCACCTTCAAAAAGATATGTCATAAGAAAGTTTGAGAAATTACTAAGATAGTGGAAAATACAAATATAGTCCCCCCAAAAAGCCTCAAACATTCGAGGATATCATGGTCATCAAAGGGAATATGGTGTCATATACTGTTGAAACTGTAAACTCCTTTGAGTTAGTAGTTCAAGCAGTTCAACCAATAGATATCTAGGATTGCTGGTTTTATCTAAAACTTAAAATATCCTACAGCATCTCATTAAGTTCTTTGGTGCTCCAATGGGGAGCAGCAGTGCACAGTTTGGGAGCCATGGAAGTTACTGACCTAAAAATAATAATTTATTCTAAGTGAATTCCCCAACACTAACTGATTTCATTTCTTTTACTTCCTATATTCTTTCTTTGGGAAGAGCAGATTGATTAAATTATGTGGCTTGGCAAATATTACATAGGGTTTTCTGAAAAACTATCACTAATTCTAAAATCATAGGTTTGATTAGCCTGGTCAATGGCCTCTCATTTAAAAAAGGAAATAAATATATGTGTGAACTTTGTAAAATTGGTGACACTTAATTTTGTCCTTTATTGTTGGAAAGTGATAGAAATTCACTTCCTTCTAACATTTCATAGATAGGGCACTTTAGAACTGTCTTTCCATCTACATCCCACCCAGTGAGAACTGGGTGTGATTCACAACATAGCATTTTCACTCTTTTTGTTGTTGTTTGCTTGCATTTTATTTTTTCTCATTTTTTCCTGTTTGATTTTATTTTTCTTATGCAGCAAGATAATTGCATAAATAGGCATGCATATATAGGATTTAACATATATTCCTACTATGTTTAACATATATTGGATTACTTACCATCTAGGAGAAGGAGTGGGGAAAGGGAGAAGAAATTGGAACACAAGGTTTTGCAAGGATTAATGTTGAAAAATTATCCATGCATATGTTTTGAAAATAAAAATTTTTAATTTAAAAAAAAAAGAACTGTTTTCAAAATACATTGCTTCCCCTTCTAAAAATATCCAAAACTTTGGTGGCAGGGATGAAAGAAGAGGGAGCCAAGGTGTGAAGTAGCTGGGATTTCTTTCATAGTATTAACAGAAATCTCATTGGACACACTATTACAAGGAAGCAGAATTAGTCAGCTGTAAGGTAGTTCACATTTTGAGTTCCTGAAGGACACAAGATGAGATGAAAGACTGGTCTGTCAAATGCAAAATTCCAGAAGAGACAGAGAAAAAGAAGATAAACATGATTCATGTGATACAAAGGAAGTGAGAAAGAGAGGGAATAGTGAGGAGATGATACTTGTCAGACCAGGAATAAATGGATCTGTTAATATCTTTGCTGTAAATTTTTTTAAAGAATTAAAAACAAGGAGAATTCCTCCTCCCAAGTCCTAACAAGGGCCAGCAAAACTGCATCAAGGTCACATTAAAGGAAGGGTCTAAAGTAGATCTCACATTTTTCCAGACTTTAAAAGATAGATACCTGGTTACCTTCAAAGAAAGGGGAGTGACTTGACTATGCCTTTAAACCCAAATCACTCTGGTTCTCCCAGATTGGCCAATAAAAGGTTGCAGCCTAAGGCTCACTTCCTTTTTATGGGTTTTTAGGGCCAAGAATGGAGTATAAATAGCAATTATTTCTGTTCTGGCTAGAAACTCTGAGGGTCTTTTCCTCCCTAACTGATTGTTCTGTAAAGGCAAAATAGGCTATCTTTTATCTCACTTTTTATATTGCCTTTAATTAATGAAGGGATGCTGCCTCAGCCAAACTGAAACCTTAGAAAAAACTCAGTTTAAAAAGACCAAGGTCTCTCACTGTATCTGAGGCCATCACCAGTCATCCTGACCAATGTCTTGCTACTGAACCCCCTCTGACTCTGGAGGAGAGAATGGAGTTGACTTTGCAAACTCTGTCTTACTTAAATTTAATTTATTTGCAAGTCAAGGAATCACTCTCCTGATATCATTAGTCCTCTTTGAGAATGAAGAATAAAAATTAATTCTAACTAGAGAACAGGACAGTATAGGAGAGGAGATCAACTTAACCTGCCAATTGTTTTCCCTTTGCTTCCTCCTAAATGGGAACCAGTTTTGTCCAGATGGTAGACACAAAATGCATTCCAAGAAGAGGGAAACTAGTCTGGGGAATGCAAATCCCCCCCAAAAAATTGTTTTATATTTAGACCTTTAAAAAATCAATTGCCAGGTCATCAGAGGTTAATGATTTATGGTTGGATTCACTTGTAAAAATAGATGGGTGAGTATCACATGAAGAATTTTTAATTATTTTTTTCAATTTCAATTTTTCTTTTTCTTCTATATTTCTTCCTTATCCACCCTCAACCTCACATCAACTCAGGGTGTATGGGTGAACAAAATAACAGCCCTTGTAAATATCCACAATCCAATAAAGTAAATTACCAAAATGGCCACATCTAAAACTGTGACTCATATATATTTATATTTAATTTCATAATCTTTTTTATAGTAGAAAATAAAAATTTTATTTATTTATATATAAAAATTTATTTATTTTAATACACATTACTTTATGAATTATGTGGGGAGAGAAAAATCAGAGCAAAAGAGAAAAATCATGCAAGAGATTAAAAAAACAAAACAAAAAAAGAAGTGAACGTCACATGAGTTGATTTATATTCAGTCTCCTTAGTTCTTTTTCTGGATGCAGATGACATTTTCTGTGCAAAGTCTATTGGGATCGCTTTGTATCACTGAACATTGAAAGGAACCAAGTCTTTCATAGTTCCTCATCACACATTCTTGCTCTTACTGTGTATAATGTAGTCCTGGTTCTGCTTGTTTCTCTCAGCACCAGTTCATGGAAATCTTTCCAAGCCTTTCTAAAATCAGCTTGTTCATCATTTTTTATAGATAAGTCCATAATCTTTCCTCAGAGGAGAAAGGTGGAAATTAAGAGGAAGAATATTTCAGTTTAAGATAATGAAACAAGAGTGGCTGCCTTGGGGAGGTAGGCTAGCCAGTCTGCCATCCCTAGAAATCTTCAAATGAAAGGTAAATGACCAATTGTCAGCAACATTATAGATGGGATTTATGCATTGGGCGTATGTTAAATTGGTTGAATTCTGAGAGCCATCCCACTCTAATTTTATGATTCTGTGAAAGAGGATATATTCCAACAATAGAATCCTTTGTCAGGTCTGTAACCAGAAATAGAAATAACACATGAGGCAAGGGGATGTGTTCCCAGGATATCAGAGGAATAGGGTTAAATAATAACTAAAAACCACATTGTAAATGGACCTGAAAACACATGTTTATCTTAGAGTCCCAAAGGGAAAAAGAACCAAGCAGTAACATTTAGGGAAGTGGAGGTGTTCTGGATGGAGGAATATGTCCACAGATTTAAGTTAAACCAGAGTAAGTAAGTAGGCTCCTCAACCTCCAAAAGCTACTAAGACTAGGTTCGCCCAGTTTTATTATTAGAAATAGTCCTGGGACACAAGCATTATCCTCCACAAGAGCCCTTTTCTATTCACCACAAAAGGACTAAAGATATTTTATCTTTATGACCAATTCTGTAAATGTAGGATAAATTTTAGTCACCATTATCCCCACCAAAATAAAGCACTTTTCATCTGTGTTTTGCTGACCTTTTGTGGTTCCTTTCACAGGAGAAAAGTTTATCATGCTAAAATTAAATAATTCTGAATTCCTCAATCTAAAAATGTTTCTTATCGGAATTTTTTTATTTTTGATTTTTGCTGAGGCAATTGAGGTTAAGTGACTTGCCCAGAATCACACAACTAGAAAATGTTAAGTGTCTGAGATCATATTTGAACTCAGGTCTTCCTGACTTCAGGGCTGGTGCTCTATCCACCACACCACCTAGCTGACTCTTTATTGGAATTTTTTTAATTTACTTTTTTAAAAATACTAGACCTTGGATTTGTTGGATTTGTTATATGGATCTAACGAAATGCTGTTGTAAAAAGCTTAACCCAGTGTCTGGCACATGGTAGGTACTATATAAATTCTTGTTCTTGTCTCTTCATTGTCCAGTGTCCTTCCTCCAAGATCCTAAATTAATCCCTAGATAGGAAGAGAGCAGAATGGAAAAAATTTCAAAGTCAGAGGATGTGGGTTGAAATTTGTAGCTCCAAAACTTCTCTGAGAGACCTCTGGCAAGTTATCTAATTTCGCTGAGGATGCTCAGCGAAATGTCAATGAGGGAATTAGACTAAGTTTCTTCTGAGGCCTTTTTCTAGGCCTACAAGCTATGATTTATCTTAAGAAGGGATTATTTTCTAATTTCTAATCTAATCTCTTTGGCTATCCTTCCCTTTGTCATCATAAATACAGGTTTCTCCCCACCAAAACAAAATCCAGTTTTCTTCAACCTCTAAGGCTTAATTCTACCATATTTGTGGAAAGGATCAGGATTTGTAAACTAATATTTTGTTTGAGGTTATCAATAGGGCATTCGGGTTGGTCATTGTACATACAGGTCATGATAGGTTTCAAAGGGATCTTATTGGTCATCTAGCCCAATTCCTTCATTTACAGAGAAGAAAACTAAAGTCAGAATGATAGCATCTAAGGTGGCCATAGTACATTTAGAAACTTCAGAGTGATGTGGAAAAGAATAAGAATAGAAAGCTCTGCTTCATTGGTGGATTCTGGCAGCATTTCTTGATCCTGATACTTCCTGGAGATAGTACCAGTTCTAATTATGGTCAATATGACAATTCAGTTCAATAAATATTTATTATGTATGTACAGTTTGCCAGAGCTGAAGATATAAAGAGTCAAAAGACAAAGCCTGCCCTTAATGAACTTACAATCTAATGGGCAAAACAACATGAGAAAACATATAAAGCAACTTATATACTTGGTTGGCAAAAGTCAACCAAACTATGGAAGGATTCTGACATTCTGTGGCTCACAATCTCCCAGGTAGATCTAATTTAATAGGATAAATAGGAAATAAAAAAGGAAAAACAATGAAATTAAAAAGAATTAGGGAAGGCTTCCTGTAGAAGGAAGGATTTCAGCTGATCCTTAAAGGAAGCTAGGGAAGTCAGTTGTCAGACTGGAGAAGAGAGAACATTTCAGACACACGGGGCAGCCAGGGAAAATGTACAGAACAAGTGATGGGGCATTGTGTTGTAGAATAACCAGGAGACCAGTGTCTTTAGATCAAAAACTAAAAGATAGTGGAGAATCCGAGATAATTCCAAGGTTGTCAGTGTGAGGGACTGGGAGGATAATGTTGCCTTCTAGAGTGACAAGGGGATAGAGAAGGTTTTAGAGGGAAAGACAATGAATTATGTTTTAGATGTATTGAATTTAAGACGTCTATTGGACATCCAATTCAAGATGTCTGAAAAGCAGTTAGAGATGTTAAAGTAGAGGTCAGCAGAGAATTTGGAGCAAGAAAGTAGTGGAAGTCCCCTAGTTTTTCTGTAAGTGGGAACAAAGAAGCCCATGGCTGCAATTCAGTATGTATACAGTCAGGAAAAGTGGGAGAAATGCCACAGAATCCTGGAAAGAACTTTTGACTACATCATCATTCAAATGCAGGAGATTTGAGTGCAACTTTTTGTGATTAAAGCATAACAAGGAGGGAAGAGACCATATAAATTGGCAAAAGTGAAGCATCTCTTCTGCTACCACCAAACTGGGTTAAAAAGTATGTTTGTTTATAATTCCAACCATTTCCATGGAGAGACCTTGTACAATTTCCAAACTAACCATAGAGTTGAGACTAGTAAGGAATTTCTGTGGAATTTTATTATAGGGTCTATGGTGAACTGATGGGGTAAACTAATAGCAAACATTAAAACAGATCAAACCTCAAAATACAGGTAGATTACCAGAGTGACCAATAAACAGGCCCCAGATTTTCAGGTTTAGCTTTGAGTTTCCTTTCTTTCATAGGAAAAGGTTTAATGGTAGTATAAAGGGTCCTTTCTTTCTTTTACAAGTTAACAGCATTCAGCTATTATAAAGTTTTAGATCCATCTAAATAAACATGATGAGGAGTATAATTATCTTGAACAAACAAAGCAATGGATGGTAGCCTACACAACAACTTCTAGAAACCTATTCCTGTTCTGTATGTAAGTTCTATGATGTAAGGTCTATTCTTAAACTACCTCATAATAATATTATTTCATTGAAAGAAATAGCTACAGACAACTTCAGTACCAGTGTCTCACAATCACACTCAGCAAGGGTCCCACAACTGTTAATATAAGTATGACTAAGAAAATATGACCAAAAATGACCAAAAATTTGTAAAAGGCGCAGTTGAGGGTGGCTTTTGGCAGACATTCCTACCAAAGTGTAGCCTATGCATGAGATCTCAAGCATATTATATAATATATATATGTAAAATTTATATAATACAGCCCAACTAATACAGCCCCACACACAAGACTTTCTAGAGGAATACATATAACACAGGGGGAAAAACATATACATATAAGGAGAGCCACCCAGGTAACCAAACTATTACTTTTCTACCACAAAAAAGACCTCATATTTCTCTCTCTCTCTTTTTCTCTTTCATCTGTTGTCTGTCTGTCTCTCTCTTTCTCTCTCCATCTCTCTCTATCTCTGTCTCTCTGTCTCTCTCTCTCTGTCTCTGTCTCTGTGTGTGACTCTCTCTATTTCTCTCTCTGTTTCTGTCTCTCTGTCTCTGTCTCTGTCTTTCTCTCATCTGTTGTCTGTCTCTCTCCATCTTTCTGTCTCTCTGTCTCTATCTCTGTCTCTCTGTCTCTGTCTCTCTCTATGTCTCTCTGTGACTGTCTCTCTCTTTCCTCTCTCTCCCTCTCTCTCTCTGTGTCTCTCTGTGTCTCTGTCTCTCTGTGTCTGTCTCTGTGTCTGTCTCTCCTCTCTCTCTCCCTCTCTCTCTCTGTCTCTCTGTGCGTGACTTTCTCTATTTCTGTCTGTTTCTGTGTCTCTTTCTCTCAATTTCTTTTTTTCTATATGTGTGTGTTTTTTTTCCGTGTGTGTGTATGTGTGTGCGTGTGTATGTATATCTTGTCAACACATTCACATTAAAATGAGCCAGCCTAACACCAATCCAGAGCTTTGGGCTTGCCATACTTTCTATGCTGACTACAAATAGCCTCAAAATAGGAGGGAAAAAAATTAGGCTCTTTTTTAAGAATTATTGACAGCTGCTGTTTTTCTTCTCCACAAATCAATTAACTGCTTTACCTTGTTGATTCCTTGAGTATTTGGGAATAGTCAACCTGCAGATTTTCTGAGGCCTGATCTTTGAGCCCTATTCAATGATAAAAATTCTGTGGGAGCGGTTGGGTTTTGTTTTGTTAGGGAAGCTACTGTGTACTAGTTGGGTGGTGCTATGAACAGAACACTAGACCTGGAATCAGGAAGAACTGTGTTCAAATATGATTTCAAACACTTTCTACCTGTGGGAGTCTGGGCAAGTCATCTTAACTTCTGTTTGCCTGTTACCTCATCTGTAAATCATGAATAATCATTGCACTCACCACCCTCTCAAAGTTGTGAGGATAAAATGAGAAAATATTGTGAAGAATTTTGCATGCCTCCAAATGCTACATGAATGCTAGCTAGAATTATTTTAATAATCGGTTTGGGGAAAATTGCTAAAAATGCAGTTACAGTACTCAAGAAATCTTAGAATGATGCTTCTAATTAGGGATTTACATTGGAGAATGTGTCCCCTATATTAATCTAATGAATTGCAAATGAGTTTTGTTTTTAACTTTTTTGTTTTTTTTTTCTTTTTTTTTTTTAGTCATGTCTGATTCTTTGTGACCCCATTTGGGATTTTCTTGGTAAAGATACTGAAATGATCTGCCATTTCCTGCTCCAGCTCATTTTACAGAAAAGGAAACTAAGGCAAACAGGGTTAAGTAATTTGCACTGGGTCACACAGATAGGAAGTGTCTAAAACCAGATTTGAACTCAGGAAGATGAATCTTTTTGTCTCCAGGCCTGGCATTTTATCCACCGTGCCACTTAATTGCCTTGTTTCTAACTTAGGTCATATATTTTTCCAGGGACAAAAATGAAACCTCACTTTAAAAATACCTTGAAGGGCCAAATCTGGATCATTCAATACCCAGCCCTTTGAAATGTTATGCTAGGATATTTTGCAAACCCTTTGAAAACAATGTAAGTGCTGTCAGATAAATATTCTGCTAAAGTACTGATTTTGTTAATATAGAACAAATAGTGGTATGGTAGAGAGCTGATCTTGGAATTAGGGAGTCTTGGGTTTAGGTTATGATATCTATTAACTATGTAATATTGAATGAGACACTTAACCTCAATATTCTAGTGAGATCTATAAACATCAGGTTATATATTGCAGAGAAGGTTTATATATATATATATGTATATATATATACATATATACATATATATATATCAGGTTATGTATTGCACTGATAGGGAGTTTTCTTATTTGGGAGTTCCCCTACACCGTTTTTTTTTAATCTATCTCCTGCCCCTAATAATTGTAAAATTTTACTTTATAAGAATAATCTATCTCTTGCCTCTAATAATTGTTTAATTCTACTCTATAAAAATAACCCAATTTGACCCAATATGTAGACTTTCGCTGTATCTGATAGCTTTCATTCTATTCTAGGAAGAAAAACCTCTCCCTTCTAGTTCAGTACTAGTTAGGCAACTAAACTTAGTTCACTTAAAATATTCATTGCATCTTAGGGAGTAAATGTAGTTGGTTGCTAGGGAAGAATTAGAACTTCCATTTTTTTTTTCTTTGTGAGCAAACAACTTATATATCAGTTGCAGGGAGAATGTGATGGAGTTAGCAGTGGAACACTTTAGAAGTATTGGCAGAATATTATTCTGATATTTGTTTGTGATATAGAGGCACTGACTCCTCAAAGGCTTTACTTGTGGAACAGAAGTTCTTACAGGTTCTATCAAGGTCTAGATTTCAAATATAGGCATAAATGAATGTGTTGCATTTCTATTGTTGGAGAATCAGTCTAGAGAAGTCTTGAGAAGTTAATCAACACAGGGTTGGTCACCAGGTAATGAATTTTTTTAGCTATGATAATTTATGAGATATCTTCTACTAAGAAATGGAGATGTTTCAGTACAAATCTATGGAGGGCATGTTTCACACTGAGAAAAGTATTATCTTTTGAAATATTCAGTTTTCACTGAGTCATTTTATGAACTAGAGAAGCTCAGTGGTCATTCACAGATTATAGCTCTTTGAAAGTAAGAGATTCTGTATTTGCATGAGCTAAAGGTCATTCTAGGACTAAATCTTGGGCTCAATCTGCTCTAAATCATATGGTTCTACCCTTTCCTGCAAGAAAAAAAAGTTGGATTATACACGAAGACGGTGGAGTGATAAAACTTAGGAGGGAAAGACAATAATCAGCCAAATAAAGGGGAAAAAATTTTAATGGCATTAGGTATGGAGGGAGATATAGTTTGGAGTGAATAGTATCCTAGCATAGGAACAGCAAATTAAATAAACCATCTGTGTTCAGTTCTAATTATAAAGTTTACACAGACATTGAAAATCTTGAAAAACCACATAACTCTAAAACAGCCTGCTGAAGATCAGATGATATAAAAGAGTTGGCAAAGAGTTTATGTAATGAAAGTCCACAAATTTTCCCTTTTTATTTATTGTTTACTTATAAAAAGGCTAAATAGTATATAATGAGACTAGTAAAGAGCTAGAGGAGAATGTTTGAAAATGTCCCATTTTCAAAAACAGGAAGACTGGAGCCAGAAAACTATAGACTACTGAAGCTTTACTATAGGCAAAATAATAGAATGTATATACATATATTTAATTAATTTAAAACTTAAATGCAGGGGCAACTAGGTGGCACAGTGGATAGAGCACCAGCCCTGAAGTCAGGAAGACCTGAGTTCAAATGTGGCCTCAGACACTTAACCCATCCTATATGGGTGACCTTGGGCAAGTCACTTAACCCCAATCGCCTCAGCAAAAAAGCAAAAAAAAAAAAACAAAAACAAAAAAAACAAATGCAAATTTAAAAAGTAGAAAAAGAAAAAAAAACTTATGTGCCCAGAAGAACACAAGGGAGTATTCAAAATATATAACAATAAATTTCCATTTCAAGAAAGCATATATTATCATAGAAGACATTGTATTAATAACTGTCCATCCTTTCTCTCGAGTTAGTTTTGCAGAAAAAAATGAAATGGTATGGACTAGGTAATGGAGTTGAATTAGATGAATGGGTTGAGCAAAGAATAATAATTAATAACTTATTGTAAACTTGGAGGTGGGGAGTATCTGGTTGAGTGTCTCTGAGATTTGTGATTAGTCCTGTGCTACTTAACAATTTTTTTTATCAAAGATGTGAATAAGCATATAGGACATGTTTATCAAGTTTGCAGATGACACAAAGATAAGAATGGCTATGTTGGATAACAACCTTAGTCTCCAAAATGATCCCAATGAGTTATTGTGCTGAGCCTAATAAGATGGAATTTAATTGGGCTGATAAATGTAAAACTCTACACTCAGGTTCAAAAAAGTCAACTTCACAAGTATAAGTAGAGAAGGGACAAGTTGAGGGTAGTATATATGTCAGTATGGTTTTGGGGTGAAGATGAGGAAAATACAAAACTGAAAATTCAAGAGTAGTCATGACATGACAGTCATCATAGCTAATGAGATTTTTGACCACATTAAGAACACCAATGTGTCTGGAAATAAGGTGATTGTCTTGCTGTACTTTGCCTGCTCAGACAACATATGGAGTGCTATCATCACAAGGGTGATAACAATGTGTAAAAACTTTGATAATTGAGAATATCTGGAAGAAGCTGGGTGGAATGGAAGAGGGCCTTGAAATAATGTCATACATATAGAGTTATTTCGAAGAGCTAAGGATGTTTTGCCTGGGGAAAAAACCTATTGGAAAAATCATATAGTTATAAAGATATATATGTATAGATAGATAGATAGAGAGAGAGAGAGAGAGAGAGAGAGAGATAGATAGATAGATAGATAGATAGATAGATAGATAGATAGATAGA